>OY292402.1:8128255-8157361 GCA_958496205.1 Idaea biselata
AAATACTAAATTAACTCAGATTGTTACCTATAATAAACTTGTATTTTTCTCATGTAATAGGATCCTTTTTAACCATTGCGTTGTAGTGCGTAAAGGTGCAATAAAAGTTGGCTCGTGTTATTGTCACACGACTAGAGGTTACTAAATAACATACCTGACGATCTTTTTAGCACCTTTGTCAATTTTAAAAGTAAAACAAGTTGCATAGTTTCGAAATATACAGGGTGGTCCAACTAGTGACGTCAATAAACTTTTTTTAGATTCCTCACACCTGGGGGTCTCCGAAAATACCCCCATGTATGTTCAGCTATTTTTTTGTAGTTTAAGAGTTATGGCCTTTTTTCTCATTTTCTACTAAAATGCGACCACTGACACCTATTTGCTCATACTGGCTGCAATAATTGAGATAATTGGCTGATTTCTTTTCAAATGTGGAGCTGAATAATTGGGTCATGTTTCCTGTTACAAAAAAAACGCGTAACACCAACCAAACTGTTACAAATAAAAAAAATATTTCATAAAGTGAGCGTAGACAAAACGCTATAAACACTTTAAAGAGCAATTAAAAGAAAAACTCGCCAAATATTTTTTTTTCCAAACCAACTTCAAAAACTTCCTTACTTCATTAGCTATCTACCCTATCATTTTTATTGGTCTATCATTAGAAGATCATAGCAAAAATTTTATTTAAAAATTCTTTGGTCGAAAATTCTCAAATTTACATATCACAAAGAACATATGTAATTTGGAGGATGCTCCAAATTACATGTCTCTAGGACCAGGGCTTTAAGCCGTGCGTTGATATATTAGTCCGAACTTTGAATTTTGTAAGTATAGATAACAGAGCATTGTACTCATTATTCTAAATTTATCATTGGGGTTATCTATCACGGAGCGCCTCGCCTGAGTCCCTTGTTCACCTGTGCTCAGGTAAACAATCCACTTCGAATTTATTAAGTTTATTCACGAACCGGCTTTATTATGTATATTTGTCCTTCAAACATCTGTTCATAAATTAGGCACCTACTTACCATATGAATCGCTATGTTTATAATAACAGTCCTAAAATAACGAACGGTCAAGATTGAAAAAACATATAGGTCTGAATAACATCTTAGTCCATTGAAAAGTTACATTTGAGTGTGCGTTTGTCAGAGGACGCAATTTTATTTTTTAGATATCAAGGGTGGGTTAGTTTAAAGTTAACTAATAGTTTGTGGGGTTGTCCCACGGCCGCCATCTTGGAAAAAGGGGTTCAAATAGTTTTTATGGTTTATTTTGATCTCACAAAAAAAAAGAACATTTTGTATTGCAAACAAGATTATCTACAACTTTCGTTAAGTAACTTTTAGTCGTAGAAGTAAAAATAAAAAGTATTAAGCATAGAAATTTGAGAAACAAATTCTATTGGTCATTTATGAACCGATTTTGATGATTAAGTGGCACGGTAGCCGTGCCACGGGCGGGCACGGCCAAAGACGCGAGCCCCGAAACACAAGGTAAAACTCCGCTTCGCAACGTGGAACATTGGCACGCTAACCGGACGCGCGAGGGAGCTAGCCGACGTACTTTCCAGGCGGAAGGTGGCCGTGGCGTTCCTGCAGGAGACTTGATGAAAAAACAGCAGATCCCAGCTCATTGGGAATGGTTACAAGCTGATCTTAGGGGAATCTCAACCGACTTATGTGCGTGAAGGTGCTTACTGGGGGGGTTCCCTCCCACTTAGTAAGTGCTTACGCGCCACAGGTCGGTTGTAGCGACGCTGATAAGAGGATTGGATCGTTTTGGGATAAACTCGGCGAGGTCCACTACGCGGGATGCCGAAGATCGTGCGAAGTGGAGACGTAAAAGTAGGAAAGCGGACCCCGGGCTCTCGTGAGGGATGCAACCGGGAACATCGCTCGGATGATAATGATGAAGTTCCGATTTCAATTTGCAACTACATTTTTGCTGTGATTACTGTTCAGTTGCAATTATAATGATAATAAGATAAAAATTAAATGATAATTTATAACGCGGGAATCGTGGCTCCGCATTCGCGCAACTTTAATTTGTGTTGTGTTGTGGAGATAAGAGTAAATTAGTTGTTGATTTTTAGATTAAGACGTAAGAGCGGTGTTGGTCTAGTAGTAGATAGCCCGACTTTTGTTCCGAAGGTCATGTGGTCGAATCTCGGCCGAGATCTTTGTCTTTGCCGCTCCAATATCTTTTCTTGTGTTTTCAATGTCACGGGTGCAAGTATTTATGCTTAAAAACAAAATATTTGTTTTTGGTCTATGTATAATTAATAATTATGTAAGTATTTACAAAAGAAAAACAAATTGTATTATATCCGTTGTCTAGCCGCCGAAACACAAGCTTAGTAGCTTACCAGGTGGCTAGATGGTGCTTTCTGTTGTTCACAGAAAAAAAGGCACAGTTATAGGGCGGTGGGCCAGTTTTCGTTGCGGTAACCACTCAGTAATAAATAAGTTTAACTTTTAGATTACGTTTCGACTCTGCACTAGTATGAATAGACTTTAACAACCCGTATTAGCTTACTTGTACACTGAATTCTTAAACACAATCGATTCAGCTATAATATGTAAACACAGATTTCAAATAAATCGAGTTAATTAGCAAAGTAGGTACGAAGTTATAAATATTGTACCAGTTACACCGGCCTTGCTTCAACGATGAGAATGTAAAAACTTCAAAACCTCTTTATTTTACACACTACGAACTAGTTCGACACGAAACTGAGGTGTTGAAATGATAAGCCACGTATTATCGCAACTAATCAATTTTTGTAAATGTTTTAAGTTGTTTTTAATAAATAAAATGTAAGGTGACGTTTAGTATTCACGAATTGTATTGATATCATTTCAAAATAATAACATTGACATAATATATGTACCTACACATTCATATAATTTACATTACGTTAGACCTATTTGTTTTATTAGTATTAACTTTGGTCACAGAGAAAGAAATAAATTCATTTTTAGAGTTCCGTACCCAAAGGGTAAAAACGGGACTGACTGTTCCTGAGATTCCGCTGTCCGTCTGGCACTAGACTGTATCTCATAAACCAATAGATAGTTGAAATTTTCACAGATGATGTATTTCTGTAGCCGCTATCACAACAACAAAACGGGTCCATATTGGCTCACATAAAATTCTTAGTCATATTCTTTGTCTTACTATCGATTTGTGTTCATAATAATCACTCTTCATAATTTTACTTTTAATACTTTTTTTATTCAGACATTTTTATTACTACCATCGGAGCTCATAACAGTTAGTGATCATAATTTTTTTATTCATACTGTTACTACCAAGAACATTTTAAAATCATAATTTTATTTTTCAGATTTTTTTTTCTTTATAATATTCATGATCATATTGCTATAGTTCATAATGTGTTACTAAGATTATTTATATTAATAAAGGCAACTGTAATAAAACTTCTTTTATGAACTACCCCATTATCAAACTCTAACGGAAATTTTCGATTGTTTTTGACTTGGGTTCTGTCGATCTTCATAAAAACACTTATGATTAAGATACATCACGCTTTTTTATGTATAGTATTAGGCGCTTTGGCGACCGCTACCGCGGCACGCTCGCTACGCTCGCTCGCCAAAGCGCTACGTGTAATCATGTTCTAACATAAACCTAACCTATCCGAGTCGGTGTGCTCAGTGTATTTTTTTCCAAGTTCGAGTACAACGTGCGTTAAGATAACAATAGTAGGCGAAACAAATGTATGAATTTAGACATTATAAGTTTCAATAATTATGGATAAAAAACTTATGATTAAGAAATTTATTAAAACAAATTTTAGTAAAAACGAAATTCGTAATAGTGATATTATGAATTTCAATGATTATGTATTTTAAATTTTATGTTTTAAAAAAATTATGAAGAATGATCATTATGATTTAAAATGGTATGTGAAACATTTTCGGACCTCCGATTATAGGAGTTAAAAATTTATGTAGGACGATCCGCCCCCCAACAAAACAAACAAACTAATAAAAACAAAATAGAACAAATATTTAAGGGCCTATACAATAAACGTGACATTTTAAACAAAGGTATCGCGATTTATATTTACCACTGGCGGCAACGAGTGGCACAAATCGTAAAAATAAATGCTTACGTTGCGTAACGTTGACAAAGATTTTTTGTATAGATAATGGTACGGAACCCTTCGTGCGCGAGTCCCATTTGCACTTGGCCGGTTTTTCTATTTCTATGTTATCTTATCAGACAAGCGGTCCCCGATAATCTCACACGCGTACCGTCTAGCCTAGCGAGGATATTCACAGCCTTTCGGGCCGATCCAGTATACATAATAGTACAAGTACAGAAGACCCCTAAGTAACAAATTGCAAATTGCAGCCTAGGGATTCTTGTGTACCTCATTTCCAGAATTTGAATTTATTAACTTTACCCTGTATTTATATTTTTGAAACAGCACAATTTGTAAGAAAACATTTTGACATATTTATAAAGTTTGTTAGCGGACGATATATAAACAAGATAAAGCATCCACCCAGTAATACTGCTTATTATCAAAAAAACCGGCCAAGTGCGAGTCGGACTCGCGCACAAAGGGTTCCGTACCATTATCAATACAACAGATTTTGTTTTGAAAGGTAAATTGTGGTTTACGATTTATGACGTTTTAAAAAAAAATACTTAATAGATCTCGTTCAAACCAATTTTCGTTGGAAGTTTGCATAGTAATGTACATCATATATAATTTTTACTTTTATCATTCCATTATTTTAGAAGTTACAGGGGGGGGGACACACATTTTACCACTTTGGGAGCGTCTCTCGCGCAAACTATTTAGTTTAGAAAAAAATGATTTTAGAAACCTCAATATCATTTTTGAAGACCTATCTATTGATACCCCACATGAATAGGTTTGATGAAAATATTTTTTTTGAGTTTTAGTTCTATGTATGGGGAACCCCAAAAATTTGGTACTTTTTTCTATTTTTGTGTAAAAATCTAAATGCGGTTCACTGAATACATCTACTTACCAAGTTTTAACACTATAGCTCTTATAGTTTCGGAAAAAAGTGGCTGTGACATACGGACGGACGGACAGACAGACAGACAGACATGACGAATCTATAAGGGTTCCGTTTTTTGCCATTTGGCTACGGAACCCTAAAAAGCATATATTGTATGGCACCGACAATTTACAATCACCTACCTGTAGATCTGCTAGGAATAGAATCGACCAATTTATTTAAAATTAAGTTGAAAAAGTTTTTAATCTACAAAGCCTACTATAGTATACAGACTTATTTAGACGACAAATTGTAATGATTTAGTGGGGAATTGTGACCTACATGCTATATTTTATTATTGAATCATTGTTTTTCGTGTTATTGAAATTGTTACAGTGTATTTTGTAGTTTTGTTTTGACATTGATTTGTATTGACATTTTGAATATCAGATATTTTATGTGGGTTAGATTTAATTTTATGTATATTTAATTTTATGTCAGGTTTTTGTTGATTTCTTGACATTACTGTAAAATTGACAAGCATTATGAGCTAATAGTAAAATAAAATATTTAATGGTATCTTACGACCGAACTATGTAAATTTTGCATGCTGTAAAGTAAGACATGGCCTGATCTTTTATAATCCTAATTGTATCTTTGAATTACCCATGTTTCGCAAAATAAATATTATGAATTATGAATTATGAACAAGTCTACCGAGTGTCATCCTTTAATGTCAAAAATATTGTTCTTTGTCGTTAGTTCTAATACGTATGAACAAATATCTATGGTGCTTGTAGCTTTATATTTAACATCAGCTGTGGGACAGGTCTGTCGATATTGAGTCGCGTAAGCGAGACGCCAATACCTACCCATTTTTAGATATCCGAAAGCCTGTGAATAACCCTGCCTGCTGGGAATAATAAAAAACTGAATCCTCAAGTTTCATAGAAGTCAGATCGAAATCGAAAGTTTAAATTAAGTCATTCGTAAGTAACAGAGGGATAGTTCGTTTTTCAAGGTCTCGAGGACGAACCGATCTGCATTTTATGTATGTATAGAGCAATTCTTAAGGTTTTTGACCTCAGAACTTAATTTTGACTCGTTTTGATATCATTATATATCGATTCAAACAAATCTAGTATAATCCAGCTTATCTATAGTTATCACATAAACGTGGACAGTGCACATTTTGCTATCAGTTGTCATTTAGGTATTTTGACGACAGAAGCTAGCACTTAATAACAATGACTGTCCTTTTTGGTGCAACTTTGAAAGCTTTTTGTATACTTGTGCTGATTCCTACTTTACACAGCATGAACTTCTTTATATGTGTGCTGTAGGTGTGGGCTCCATAGGTAAAGTTGCAGTGAAAGCTTTATGTATTACGTTTATAATATTTGTAGGACTAGCTGTGCCCTCCGGTTTTACCCGCGTAAGTCCCGATCCCGCGGGACTATCGGGATAAAAAGTAGCCTATGTGTTATTCTAGGTTTCCAGCTATGTATATTCCAAGTTTCATCGCAATCGGTTCTGTAGTTTTTGCGTGAAAGAGTAACAAAGTCACATACATACGTACAAACTTTCGCGTTTATAATATTAGTAGGATAGGATTCAATCAATCGTCTACCTATCTTTCTATATTTATTTTAATAATATCCTGATGATCTTTTAATGACGGCTTCTGTGTCGCGTCGGGCGCATACCCGGCTGCGACGCCAACGTTGCAGGTTCGTTGTCAGGGACAAGTATTTATGCAGACTATAAATGCTAGTTTCTGGTTCAGCGTGTTCATGTTACGGATAGCGCACCACGTCCTGCAATATGACACTGACCGGAATGCATCTCCTCGCGGCAGATGATGCACTCGTTGTCCGCGGCGGCGAGCTCGGCGGCCGTGGCGTCTGGGTACAGCGTGTTCATGTTACGGATAGCGCGCCGGGAGAGAACCACGTCGTTGTACGCTTTCTTGAAACTCCTACAATAGTATAACACCAAATTTATAAATGCTTTATTTAATAAAGGCAATACGATTAAAACGGACAAGGAAGTGATCTTACAATGGTTCCTTTTGAGGCAAGAAACCCTAAATAATAGTTTTATTTCAAGACTAATTTGTTTTAAGAAGATGATTTATAAAGAAAAGTGGGCCACAGCCCTGCAGGCTCTAGCTTTTTAGTAAGATTTTGGAGGTTCGTTTTGCTCGCATTTGTTGACTAAGCACTTGTTGCGCCACCTGTAAGCGCTATCATTGTTGGAAAGCTTTGGCTACAACTTGTCACCGCTCACCGGCCGGAGCCGTATTCAGATTTCCAGCTATCGGCATACCACATTTCATCGCAATTGGTCCAGTAGCTATTGCGAAAAGCAGTACCAAACATACCCGTTTGATTTCTTACATATACATACTTACACATTTTTAATATTAGTAGGACAAAAAACCTAAACATACAAAAGCTCACCTCATCGTTTCATACATCGGCCGGAACGCAAAGAGCGGTAGAGTGTATATTCGAACCATGACCGCTACGAACCCGATGTAGAGCAACACTTTGAAGAAGTTGATCGCAAGCTCCGTGTAGAGCAGCACGGCCGCTTTACTCTCCCAAGGAGCCTCCCATCGCGAGTCGATTGCGTGCAGTGCATACTAAAAACAACAGTTACTTAAGGGGACAGTCTAAAGACTATTTTCTTTATACAAACTTTACAAACGTAGTCGACTGTTTGCTCCCTGGATAAAGATCTTAGAAAAAATATGTTTATGCCATAAGTCCTATATCAGCCATGACCACCATGCCCCCTACGTTTTGATTATTTTCATTTTCAATTTTTTTTTACTTTTATTTCTATTCTAATATAAAAAAAAAACAAAACGTAGGGGCATGGTTATGGCAGATATTAGACGGCATAAACGGCGACTACGTTTGTATGGAGAAAGAGTAGGTAGACTGTCCTCTTAAAACAAACTATAAAGAGAAAATATTTTCAAGGTCGACCATCAAAGGTGTTTAACCTAATAAACTTTTTAAACTAACACGATTGAAAGCATAAAATATACTTATTTACATATTTACCCGGGTCTTTTTTTCTAACCTAGACGTTACGACTACGTTACAATAGTCTTGTTCGCAAGGAAGCGATTAGGAGGAATGTCTACCTACTCTTTTACCATATAAACGAAGTTGACTGTTTTCTCAATGACCTCAAAAAATACACCTTCCCGAACCAAAATTCACTTTTGGAAAAGTGTCTCTGTTTTAGTTTCATACAATCAAAGAGACGAAAGCTACGAAGAAAAAGAATCGTAACAAGTAATGTACATGCGTGTGCGCACGCACCTTAAAGTTTCGTGTACGTGCCTGCGTGACAGACGTGTAAGTCACGCGTTTGGTGTGACCCAGTCTTTAATCTTATCTAATATGTATTATAGTTAGGGGGTCCTAACTTATAAAATAAACGATGAATAACAGCATGCATAAACTATGTATCGTTTGTCTTTTACTGTCACGTGACGTTTCAAAGACAGAAACAAACGTTACATAACTTAGTTATAATAACTAAGGAAAGATGTAACTTTTTACTGAGTAGAAAAAAATAACGTATGCATGCATGTATGATTTACATTTTTAAAGTCACTTTTGCAATGAATTATTTAGCCAGACACAGCAACAAAACTGAAACTTAATTTAGTTTTCACATTTATGTTGTTGTGGGATTCTTTTTAAATAGCTTCATTGTTTCTCAAAATTTATAGTAACTTAATTTATTTAAATATAAAAATCTAGCAAATATAATAAACCAAACTATTCGAGTTATTAATTAAGAAAAAACAACAGTTTTTTTAAATTGAAATGCAAAATTTTGTGAAGCAAATTAACCTATTAACCATTGATCTCAACGTGATCTCAACCTTAACAGTAGATATGGCATGCTACCTCAAATTCAATGATACATTTGACGTTATAAGCGTTATTCATCGACTACATCTTAGCACCTGCAGCGATTGACATTACATTTTTGAGACAGACGTAATAATATTGTCAGCGCTGCAGCGGATTTTAATATTTTAATATTTACTCCGCGTAAAAGGCACATGGCATATGTTTGAGACATCACCTCTAGTACTAGGGCATAATATCTAGCCGTGTAGCCCCGGCATAGAATAGGGTTACCCCATCTCTTCCCGTGGGTGTCGTAAAAGGCGACTAAGGAATTTAGGGGGGACTAGCAAAACTTAAGTTCTCCCCGCGCGGTGGCGGATAAACTGATTGGTCCCCAGAATGGTTGGTGTCATGCAGGCGGCCGGCCGTAAAAATATTGCCAAATCTATTAGCAGAAGGTAATGTCAATGATAATTTACCTACTGCGCCGAACCCAAATATTTGGGGTTTAGCGGACCCCGGGCTCCCGAAAGGGATGCAACCGGCAACATCGCTCGAATGAAAGAGACTAGTGCATAATATCTCAATGCTATTAAACTGCCTTGACTTACCTTAATCAGTATGTTAATGATCATAATTATAAGAATGCTGTATTCAAAACCGAAGACCAGTTGAACCGAAGGTCCTTTCGACGATGTGAACTGGTATGCGTGGTGGATAAAGTAGAAGTCTGCATGAGCCAGCAACATTAGGAGAGTCAGTATCCTTATGTGGAATAGCCAGCCTATCACAGGACTTCTTTCCATCTAGAACAAAATAAAAGAAATCGTATTATCTACACTAATATTATAAAGAGGAATCCGATATTCCCACGGGCTTTTGACCTCTGTGGCGCGTCGTGCGAATGCCCGACTGCAATGTAGAATGTTGCGGGTTTCTGGTATGGAGGTCTCTCTATGACGTACATATATGTATTTACCAATGAAAAATAAACGTACGTAAGTATTATTGTACATTGTCTTGTCACCGTAACACAAGCTTAGTAGCTTACTACGGGCCATGACTTGGCGCAGTGTATTGTTCACAGAATTTATTTTATTACTAGCTGACCCGGCAAACGTTGTTTTGCCTTATAAATTATAGATAGTAGCCGATTCTCAGACCTACTGAATACGTATACAAAATCTCATAAAAATCGGTCTTGCCGTTTCGGAGGAGTACGGTAACTAACACTGTGACATGGAAATTTTATATATTAGATTATTTATTTTATCCCCCCAACTCCATAATATACTTGAGTAAAACATAATCAAGCATACCTATTTCATTATTTTATACATTTGTGATGAAACAAGCAGTATCTTATTAAAAGGTAAAATTGTGTGTTTTGTTTCTCCATCGCGTTAAAATTGCTGAACCGATTGAGACGAAACTCAGCATGTAAATAGCTGCAGAACACATAAAAAGCTACTTTTTATCCCATAGTTCCTACGGAATCGGCTCTTTTGCAGTTATAGCTGCTAGGGGCAGTTGATTCCTGATTTTAGGTCTCACATCAGACATCACACAATATTGCCATGGTCAATCATTTCATCTAACTTGATTTATTTTTGATTTCAAATTATTAATGATTATTTTATTTTTTTTATCTTCAAGTACATAATTGATGTACTTGAAGATAAAAAAAATATAATAATCATTAATTTGAAATCAAAAATAAATCAAGTTAGATGATATGATATAATATGTAACTTCATTTGTCAATGTTTGTTGATAATAAAATAAATAATGAATGAATTAGACAACTCAATTATTATTGTACAACTCAATTTAGTTAGGTATACAATGTATATCAGTAGGGGTAACTTTACATCACCCACAGTTCAACAAGTGGGTGGGAAGGATGATGGTGTGTGTACCTATTTCTACTCTTACACTTCTTACACACACTCTTACTGAGAAACCTGAATCTATTCTAATATTATAAAGAGGTAATGTTGGTAACAATTATGTATGTATGTATTTTCCGGTTAATCTCTGAACCTACTAATCCGATTTCAAAAATTCTTTCAGCAATAGGAAGCTACATTATCGAGGAGTAACATAGGATACTTTTGATCCCGATATTCTCACGGGATCGGAACTTTCGCGGGTAAAACCGCGGGAATCTGCTTTTATAAAATATAAATAATTATACACAACGCCATCTGGCCTCAAACTAAGCAACTAGGCTTGAACTATGGGTACTAGACAGTGGTATTTTTTGTAAATACATAAATAATTAGAATACATATAGAAACACCCAGAACCAGAAACAAACCTATATTGACAGCATAAATACTGTCCTCAGAGGGAATCGAACCCACAACCTGGCGGTGCAGCGAGGAGTTCGCCCGACGCACCACAGAGACCGTCTAAAATCCTAAAATATATGAGAAAATGTCTCATTAGAATACAATAAGTGTGAAAAATACTTACATAATCCACTCTATCTTCAGCAAGCCAATGAAAAGCCTTCAGAAATAGTAGAAGTGTGAATAATCCAATGAATTTTGGATTAAAATCATCTCTAAACACTGTGAATGCTAAGCATGTCTCCGTTATTGCATACCATGACCTCTCTATTAAATGCTGAAAACAAGAAATACCTAGATTTTTCATCGATGTTTACAATGCTAATATGAAATTGAATTCATTTTTTCGGTTTTAATGGCGTTGCTTTAATTATATTATACATTTTTCAATGACTGACAACTTTTTGAGGCCTATTTCGACCTCTTGCTTACAGGTGGACACGGTTGTCTACAAACATGGAACATTTAAAAATAGTTAATATAATTAACATGAGTGTTTTTTTGATTGATTAAATATATATTTTTACTTTACGACTACATATCTTTTATATGTCAGTAGGAATAATAAATTACAGGCTAACCTAGTTCAAAAAAAAAAAAAAATTAACATGATTAAAGCCGAAAAAAATTAGTTTAATTTCAACAATTACCTAATCAACAAACGAAATAGTTACTCAACTATATTTTTTAAAGTTTTGTGTTATTTTCTGTAGGTATTAAAATCAATTATTTGACACTCACATGATTTGAATGCAAAATACACTATTGTAACAGAGTTGAAACGATGTAAGAAAATAAAAAATAAGACCCAGGAAAAAATATTAGGTAGGTAAAATATAATGTAAGTAAGTACGCATAAATTTTCAGCTAAAAATACTGAACCTATTTTGATTGAACTTGGTTTGAATATAGCTGGTATTCTAGAAAAATATGTAGGCTACTTTTATACTAATATTCCAAACCACAGCATGATTATTTTCTTGAAATGAATTTGTGTAATAAATTAATCCAACTAATATTATAAAGATAAAAGTATGTTCATTGTTCCTTAGCATAAAATTTGCTAAACCGATTGTGATGAAATGCGGTATAGAGATAGTTGGAGACCTTGAACAATACACAGGCTACTTTTATCGCGATATTCCTGCGGGATCGGGACTTCCATGTGTAAAACCGCAGGTATTGCTAGTAATAAAAATAAAAAATACCTCAAATTCAGCAGGTCGAAGTTGGCCAAAGAATATTTTTCTTAACAATTTACCAATTAATAAAACTAAAATAAAAGCCTGTAAATACATTACCTGAAACAAACAGAATTTACAATACTGTGAATTTAACATTGGTATCTTGATACATGAAATTTCAATACAATTTGTGAATAATAGAATTTACATTTACAATTAGCACAAAATTAAATATGGAAAGATGTAGGTAGGTATAGTTTACAAAGAAATAAATAAATATTATGTGAAAATGAAGTAACCTATGATTTTTTTAAATATTTGTTTTCATACCTGCATATTTTAATATAAAAATAGGGAAATACATAACTTGTAATATAAAAACATTAGAGTAATAACTTGTCTTTATTGTATAGAATAATTTGCTAAGTGATTAGCAAATAGGTACTAGTTGATACCAAACTGATACTGGGCATGAAGGCACAAAAACAAATTAATAATATAATTGTGGCAGAGTAAAATAACTGGATCTAGTGCCAATAATCCAACAAGAAAGGCTTTTCGTCGAGCTTCGGCCCATTAACAACTTGACATCGAATCACATTGAGCTCGACGAGATGGCCTACAGTACCGATACTGTTGTCGGAAAGGCCATCTCCATACATCTGAATGGAAAGGTTATGAATAGCCTCACAGACTAGACAGGGACCAGCAGAAAGACAGGTCCCTACTAGCAATAACACAATGAAGCCCTTTGCTATGCAGTACAGCCTATAAATAAATTATAATGTATTTACCTAAAAAAATTATAAACTCAATCATTAGATAATTTAGTGATGAAATAATGTAGTCATGAGATCATGAAGTAGTACCTATTCGCAGAGGTTCAGGCAAATAGCCCTCAACAGATTGCATTGGAGGTAGGCATACAGCTGGTGCAATTTTTATAGTTCTCCAAAGAATACTTACTGCCATACTTGGGTTGGAGTTTGTAAGGTAAACTATTGAAGGGTAAAACTGTTTTTTCTGGTAGTAGGCATTGCCGATGACTACAGTCGTGAGTGCTACACTAATTACAGTTGCAACTATGGCCTTCATTTTGATGTGGATCACTTCTCACGCACTATAACTTTAAACTAGGTATTAAACAGAAATATTTAAGCCATCCAAAAATACGTAAACGTCAGTAAATTCATTTTCAAAACATCTTTTCTTGTATCTTCTCCAATAAAAAAACTGAATTTGACGTGTTCAATGTCCATTTGTCGTTCTTTTTGCTCATTTCATTCACTCCAAAAGTTACAGAAACCAACAACAATAGAACAATTTACCGAATATTTGTCGATGGTTACAAACTTTTTTATAAATATTTCTTTTTCCACAGAAGTTAGCAACACCAAAATGAAATGTCAGTTCGTGTTAAAAATTAAAAATGGATGTCGTGTCTTGTTCGAAAAATTCGATTTTATTCTAAAGAACGCTATGTAGTACGATTTTCTTATTGTTTTGGCTAACAAAATAAAGTATATAAACTGTGTGTTTGCTAGTCATCTGGTTATTTGGTAAGTTTTGTCTAATACCTAAGAAATGACGCCTTTGCCGCGCAATCTACTTTCCATTGCTTGTTTTTGTTGTAAAATTACTCTATCAAACGGCCTAAAATCGAGTACAATCACTGTAAAAACTTTGATGAGTATGTTTCCACAGATTGGCACAACTGATACTTTGATTTTCATGATTACCTACATACGTACCTACTCCACTATTATGTAGTGATCTTACAGTAATTATATTATTTTCCTTTGCTTACGGTGTCATTTCTCTATTTTCAGGTATCATTTGGGAAAGAGGCTGTTAATAATGGTAAGACCTTGTCACCATGTTCATCTCTTTGTTATCTTTGTACCCTTTGAATTTGCACTGATAATGCCCATTACTTTGTTCCTAATCAAGAATATTATCCTTCGGCAGCAAGGAGACGACCCTCCCTACTTGCCAGTTGGCACAGATGTAAGTGCAAAGTACAAAGGTGCCTTCTGTGAAGCCAAGATCAAGAAAGTTGTGAGAAATATCAAATGCAAGGTAAGTTAGACTAAACTGGTCCTAGTTAACCCTTGAAAGTTTTATTTTCTCATTATCAAAAGTCCTGTGTAGATCAGACAATGAGCACCAGATGGATATCCATCGCCTAAAAGAGATTAAAATTTGATTTTCCACCCCAAAATCGACTATGTTAGTAGCACCCAATAACAACTACAATGACCAATTATTATTTAGCAGAGGACATTAAAATTAAATATTCAGTAAATAGTTTGGTTCAGAAAATGTGGAATACAGAAATGGAACCCTTTTATTGAATTATTTTATTTCATCTTGAAGTATGCAACTCTAAAGCAGTACAGTAGTATTGAAAAGATGCTTTCCAAAATTCTCATCTACCCAGTTATTTGAACCTACACTCTGTCGATCACCAGCAATTGAACTACATAAGCATAAGAAGAAATCTATAAATGACAACTATAAATAAATGTCTCTTGTTTTCCAGGTGACCATAAAAGCAGGTGGATCTATAACAGTGAATGATGATGTCATCAAAGGGACCCTGCGTGTTGGCAGCACTGTGGAAGTAAAACAGGATCCTAAAAAAGAGGCTACAGAAGCTGTTATTACAAAGATACAGGACTGTAGTCAGTATACCGTAGGCAAGTATAAATTCATATAAAAAATAAATTATTCCTTTACTTCCTATTACAACAACACCTAAAAGATTATTTATTAATCATGTTAAAGGTAAATTCATTTGTAAATTGCATACTTCTTGCGGTGCTACAGACCTTTTTGGGACTTCTTCCACCTTTTTAACTCTTCAATTCAAGCTTTTATTATTTTAGTAGTCATTATCATCTTCCAAAATCCAACATTTCCTTTTGCTGTATTGGGCCCTTAGATGTTTCTGTTTGTTGTTCAATTGGACATGGTTTTACTAGTATTTTCCCAATCCTCTCTAGCAGTCCTGCTTATGTCAACTGCTGTAACATCTGACAAATAATAAGTTTACAAATATATCTTTGTTTACAGTTTTCGATGATGGCGACATAACAACACTTCGTAGATCGGCCTTGTGTCTCAAAAGTGGGCGACACTTCAACGAGAGTGAGACATTAGATCAACTTCCGCTCACACATCCAGAGCATTTCTCTACTCCTGTGATAGCTGGTCGGCGAGGGCGTAGGGGAAGAGCACAGTAAGTTTGGTTTGTTTATATGTTTTGTAATTACTATACTGTATTGTATTTTGCGTATTTATGTAAACTACATTACACCTAACAAGAATGTCACACCAGTAGCATTGTCTTGATCTAAACCCGCTCAAAAGCCGTGTTTCGAAAGATGTAGCAAATTAGCCATATGTTTATTATTTTTAACTAATTTAATAAACCGGCCAAGTGCGAGTTACAGTCACGCACAATGGGTTCCGTACGTTTGTTATAGCGGCTACAGAAATACGTCACCTGTGAAAGTTTCAACTGTCTAGCTATCACGGTTCATGAGTGAGATACAGCCCGGTGACAGACTTACAGACAGACAGCATAGTCTAACTAAATTGTAGGGTCTCGTATTTACCCCTTGGTAAAATGTTATACACGAACGCTTCATACAATCATGCCCATAAGTTTTTAAAATACCACCAAGTAAAAATACTGATACGATTTTAAACTTACATGGTTTTTTTTACTACAAATATTATTTTAAACATCGTAAATAAAATACCCTATTACTTAATAATATGTGTTCTGATATGTTTGTTTATTTAACTGTGACATTACATCACCAGGTCAGATGAAAGCGAAGGCGAAGGTCCCTCCCGGCCCATCAAAGCGGACAGTGCCGAGCGCGAGCCTCACGTAGGGCGCGTGGTGCTAGTCGAGGCGGCAAGTGGCGCGGAGCGACGGCGGCCGCACCAGCCCGCGTTCCCGGCGCTCGTCGTGGCTCCCACTGCACAGATCAAGGTCAAAGAGGACTATCTGGTGCGCTCCTTCAAAGATGGGAGATAGTAAGTTGACATTTTGTTTTACTATATGTATATGTTGCTATCGTTTTCCAGTCTATGAGCATATGCTGATTTGGTTTAAAAATAAACTTTTGTTAAGTAACACAACTGGAATACATAATTGCATATTTGCCAGATAGCATGGTTTTTACTTTTCAATTTTCTTCATAGTTGAAACGTCAAGGTAAAGAAATTGCTATAGATTATAGTAGGGTAAAAGGTAAAAATCACATTACATACTTAGGTAAATAAACACTTTATTGTACTTAAATACACTAATATTATAAAGAAAACCTTAAATCTAGTGTGGCACAATAGATGGCCTTATCGTCCAAGGGCGATCTCTTCCAGGCAACCAATAGAGACCCTTCATTAACATGTAGCACTCATTTTTAGAGGATTTATTAACAACAAGTAGGTAGCTTATACTCCTAGGTTCCCAGTACAGTGTACTCATGTTGCTTAGTTGGTTAGAATGACACGATAATGATTCTTGTCATGCCATTATACTTGGACCTTCATACAATTATACTTGTATACAATACAATTATACTTGTATACAATACAATTATACTTGTATACAATACAATTATACCATAATTATGTTTCTTCTATCAAAAGGTAAATGCTTTTTAATGTGTTTTTCTATTGAGATAGTATGCTCAAGCAAGAATAATGTTCTTCTTAGTAGCTTACCATGGGGCTTGATGGCGCTGTGTGTTCACAGAATATATTTTAATTTATCCTTCCCATTACTCTTTTTAGTTACACAGTTCCGAAGAAGGAAGCTCGAGAGTTCCGCAAAGGTAGTGCTCCGTTGGAGTGGGCGGGAGTTGAGGCCGCGTTGCAATACCTCAACAACGGTGTGCTACCGCCACACTGGGACCGGGATTCACTGTTCAACGAACCTAGGAACACTTCTGATGATGTAAGTCATGTTTGTTTGTTTTTAGGGTTCCGTACCTAAAGGTAAAAACGGGACCCTATTACTGAGACTTCGCTGTCTGTCTGTCTGTCTGTCCGTCCGTCCGTCTGTCCGTCTGTCACCAGGCTGTATCTCATGAACCGTAATAGCTAGAAGGTTGAAATTTTCACAGAAGATGTATTTCGGTTGCCGCTACAACAACAAATACTAAAAACAAAATAAAACAAATATTTAAGAGGGACTCCCATACAACAAACGTGTTTCAAAAATAACAAGGAGTTTAATACAATGTTAGGTCGCTTCTCATTGGTCAGGACAAATCGAGTTGGTCATGGAATTCAAAAAATTCAGTTGTTGTAAACCATTTTAGGGTTCCGTACCCAATTGTGATAGTGGTACGGAACCCTTCGTGCGCGAGTTTCGCACTTGGCCGGGTTTTTTCTGAGTTATTCGTGCAATCACCTGGAACCATGAGCAGATATGTTCAGCAAAGTGGCTTGCAGAGTGAATTTATCCCATGGCAACATGGCTAAAATATAAAGTCTTTTGTGACTACAGAACCCTAAAATTATCCATGAGTCAGTGATTTTTATTTTTTATGTAATTCATTAGTGTTACATTCCATGTGTGCCATTCCATACTTTCATTTTAAAAAAAAAATATTTGGTTCATAGAGTTCCGATGATGAGCCCCGTGAAGAAAAAGACCATTTTGTGGCGCAACTTTACAAATTTATGGACGATCGTGGGACACCTCTTAATAGAAATCCAACTATTGCAAACCGAGATATTGACTTGTACAGACTTTTTAGGGTAAGTTCATTTATTTGATACGCTTAATTTGCTGAGTGGTATGAAAAGCAGCGCGGAAAGACGGCAGAGATATAGTGTGTCAAAATTAATATTAAGAGGGCCATCTCTCTTAATATTAATTCTGGCGTGTCGGGAGAAGGCCCGACTGCAATGCAGAAGGTTGCGGGTTCGATCCCCGCCGGTTACAAGTATTTATGCTTTAAAAATAAATATTGGATGTGGGCTTGCCAGCGTTCTTGGCGTCTGCTCATGGGGTTGTGGGCTTGGTCACTGATATTTTGTCTCTGGATGGTGATCGAGTTTGTATACCTCATGTCGACGGGGCCATTGACGCTTGGCGGGCTCTCAACCCGGAAGTTGACCTTCCGTCCTTGCCGGATGTGCAGCGATCGTGGGATGAGATTGGGGCAAAAAGGGTGTATGATGGGCTTTTGGGGGAGGCTCGGGGGGTGGATTTGGCAAGACTCAGGGGCGTGTCAAGGCCGGAGTCGGGAGCGTGGTTGCAAGCATTACCATCCCCGGACTTGGGTACCTTCCTCGATGGCGATTCTCTGCGGGTGGCGGTTGCTCTTCGGCTGGGCTGCAATGTATTTGAACCTCATACTTGCATTTGCGGTTCCTGGGTGGAGGCTAACGGTCACCATGCTTTGAGTTGTGGTCGGTGCCTTGGGAGGCTTCCGCGTCACCACGCTCTCAACGATATTGTCCGTCGGGCCTTGGTGTCTGCCAATATTCCATCAGTTTTGGAGCCCCCTGGGCTTAGTCGCACGGACGGCAAAAGGCCTGACGGTCTAACTCTCGTACCTTGGCATAGGGGCAAGTGTCTGATCTGGGACGCGACCTGCGTGAATACCTTTGCTGCAAGTCACTTGCCTCACACGTCGAGGGTTGCTGGGGCGGGGGCGGAGGCGGCTGCTGGGGGAAAGCATGATAAGTATGCTCCTTTTTCCCCGAACTATATGTTTGTTCCTCTGGCGGTTGAGACAGTGGGGGGTTGGGGATGTGAGGGTGTTGCTTTTGTGCGGGAAATCGGTCGCCGTTTGCGGGATAGGGGGTTGGATAGTCGCTCCGGGGCTTTCCTGGTGCAGAGACTGTCTGTTGCCATCCAGCGTGGCAACGCGGCTAGTTTGCTTGGCAGCTTTGCATCGGGAACGTTGGGGATCGGCTTGTTTGGCTGAGTTTTTCTTGTTCTATTTTTTATTGTTTAGTTTTAGTTAGTTTTAGGATTTTTAATTTTAGCATTGTTTTATTTGTATTTTTAAAAATAAATATTTGTTTCTGGTCTGGGTGTTCTATGTATCAAAAGTATTTGCAACAGTAAAAAGTATAATATGTAGTAAATCCATTGTATAGTACCCATAGACGCGCCATAGAGGCCGTCGTTTGGGCATTAGAATAAGACAACATATTCTAATGAAAATATGGTATGATTTCATAGGTAGTACAAAAACTTGGTGGTTACAATCGCGTGACCAACCAAAATCAATGGAAGGCGATCGCGGACAAAATGGGTTTCCATCCCGTGACTACGAGCATCACAAACCTGTGCAAACAGGCTTATAAGAAGTAAGTGCTGTGTTTCTATATATGAAGTCCATTTTACAATTGATAGATGCGCGTCCTACAATTGTTTTACCAGATGGACAATGTAGTCTAACATTTAGACGGCAGTAGATCAAGTTCTGACCTATTTTTCTTAGTTGGTTGCACCGGCATGCACATTGGATGACAAGAAGAAACCCTTTTTGTCGGCTGGGAATACTCTAACCGTTTTATTTTGATTCCGGTCTACACAAAAAGAGTTATATTTTTGTGTCCTTTGTACGGTTTGGATTCGATATGACTACAAAAGACAGGGCTTTATACCTCGGTGCATAAACTACTATTATAAGACCAAAAAGGTCTAAGCAAAAAAAGGTAAACCAAGCCTCTAGTTCTTAAACGCGCAGTTAAAGATAGATAGATAGATAGATAAAAAATTGATTTAATTTGATAAAAAAATTACATAACACATTACAAAAACAAAAACTTACAGCTAGTTTTAGAATAGGTACAATGGGCGGCCTTATCGCTAAAAGCGACCTATCATATCTCTTCCTAGCAACCTTTCACTTTAAAGCTCTAGTTCTTAAAGTAATACTACCCAACGTTATTGTTAGTGAAGAGTATTTCCTCTTTCCCCTTTAGATTCCTGCACAGTTTCGAAGACTTCTACCGTAAGTTGGGCGTGACGCTGGTGGCGCACCCCCGCGGCGCGCGCACCCCGCCCGCCGGCCGCTCGCTCATCCGCGATCGCGACAAGCAGCCGCCCACCTCCTCCTCCGCCTGCTCCACGCCCACCGGACCTCCTAGCCAGGTAACACTAACACATATACTTGTACCGCAAGCTGGCCGTGACGCTGACATCCGCGACCGCGACAAGCAGCCGCCCACCTCCTCCTCCGCCTGCTCCACGCCCACCGGACCTCCTAGCCAGGTAACACTAACACATATACTTGTACCGCAAGCTGGCCGTGACGCTGACATCCGCGACCGCGACAAGCAGCCGCCCACCTCCTCCTCCGCCTGCTCCACGCCCACCGGACCTCCTAGCCAGGTAACACTAACACATATACTTGTACCGCAAGCTGGCCGTGACGCTGACATCCGCGACCGCGACAAGCAGCCGCCCACCTCCTCCTCCGCCTGCTCCACGCCCACCGGACCTCCTAGCCAGGTAACACTAACACATATACTTGTACCGCAAGCTGGCCGTGACGCTGACATCCGCGACCGCGACAAGCAGCCGCCCACCTCCTCCTCCGCCTGCTCCACGCCCACCGGACCTCCTAGCCAGGTAACACTAACACATATACTTGTACCGCAAGCTGGCCGTGACGCTGACATCCGCGACCGCGACAAGCAGCCGCCCACCTCCTCCTCCGCCTGCTCCACGCCCACCGGACCTCCTAGCCAGGTAACACTAACACATATACTTGTACCGCAAGCTGGCCGTGACGCTGACATCCGCGACCGCGACAAGCAGCCGCCCACCTCCTCCTCCGCCTGCTCCACGCCCACCGGACCTCCTAGCCAGGTAACACTAACACATATACTTGTACCGCAAGCTGGCCGTGACGCTGACATCCGCGACCGCGACAAGCAGCCGCCCACCTCCTCCTCCGCCTGCTCCACGCCCACCGGACCTCCTAGCCAGGTAACACTAACACATATACTTGTACCGCAAGCTGGCCGTGACGCTGACATCCGCGACCGCGACAAGCAGCCGCCCACCTCCTCCTCCGCCTGCTCCACGCCCACCGGACCTCCTAGCCAGGTAACACTAACACATATACTTGTACCGCAAGCTGGCCGTGACGCTGACATCCGCGACCGCGACAAGCAGCCGCCCACCTCCTCCTCCGCCTGCTCCACGCCCACCGGACCTCCTAGCCAGGTAACACTAACACATATACTTGTACCGCAAGCTGGCCGTGACGCTGACATCCGCGACCGCGACAAGCAGCCGCCCACCTCCTCCTCCGCCTGCTCCACGCCCACCGGACCTCCTAGCCAGGTAACACTAACACATATACTTGTACCGCAAGCTGGCCGTGACGCTGACATCCGCGACCGCGACAAGCAGCCGCCCACCTCCTCCTCCGCCTGCTCCACGCCCACCGGACCTCCTAGCCAGGTAACACTAACACATATACTTGTACCGCAAGCTGGCCGTGACGCTGACATCCGCGACCGCGACAAGCAGCCGCCCACCTCCTCCTCCGCCTGCTCCACGCCCACCGGACCTCCTAGCCAGGTAACACTAACACATATACTTGTACCGCAAGCTGGCCGTGACGCTGACATCCGCGACCGCGACAAGCAGCCGCCCACCTCCTCCTCCGCCTGCTCCACGCCCACCGGACCTCCTAGCCAGGTAACACTAACACATATACTTGTACCGCAAGCTGGCCGTGACGCTGACATCCGCGACCGCGACAAGCAGCCGCCCACCTCCTCCTCCGCCTGCTCCACGCCCACCGGACCTCCTAGCCAGGTAACACTAACACATATACTTGTACCGCAAGCTGGCCGTGACGCTGACATCCGCGACCGCGACAAGCAGCCGCCCACCTCCTCCTCCGCCTGCTCCACGCCCACCGGACCTCCTAGCCAGGTAACACTAACACATATACTTGTACCGCAAGCTGGCCGTGACGCTGACATCCGCGACCGCGACAAGCAGCCGCCCACCTCCTCCTCCGCCTGCTCCACGCCCACCGGACCTCCTAGCCAGGTAACACTAACACATATACTTGTACCGCAAGCTGGCCGTGACGCTGACATCCGCGACCGCGACAAGCAGCCGCCCACCTCCTCCTCCGCCTGCTCCACGCCCACCGGACCTCCTAGCCAGGTAACACTAACACATATACTTGTACCGCAAGCTGGCCGTGACGCTGACATCCGCGACCGCGACAAGCAGCCGCCCACCTCCTCCTCCGCCTGCTCCACGCCCACCGGACCTCCTAGCCAGGTAACACTAACACATATACTTGTACCGCAAGCTGGCCGTGACGCTGACATCCGCGACCGCGACAAGCAGCCGCCCACCTCCTCCTCCGCCTGCTCCACGCCCACCGGACCTCCTAGCCAGGTAACACTAACACATATACTTGTACCGCAAGCTGGCCGTGACGCTGACATCCGCGACCGCGACAAGCAGCCGCCCACCTCCTCCTCCGCCTGCTCCACGCCCACCGGACCTCCTAGCCAGGTAACACTAACACATATACTTGTACCGCAAGCTGGCCGTGACGCTGACATCCGCGACCGCGACAAGCAGCCGCCCACCTCCTCCTCCGCCTGCTCCACGCCCACCGGACCTCCTAGCCAGGTAACACTAACACATATACTTGTACCGCAAGCTGGCCGTGACGCTGACATCCGCGACCGCGACAAGCAGCCGCCCACCTCCTCCTCCGCCTGCTCCACGCCCACCGGACCTCCTAGCCAGGTAACACTAACACATATACTTGAACCGCAAGCTGGCCGTGACGTTGGTGACGCCCGCAAAGAACCGAAACATACTAGCGTTTGGGGACACGACACGAGACCTACTGTGACGTCACAGCCACAGAAAATATGTTCCTGCCTCAATGTGCTCGAATTTTTCAGTTATTAATCATGCAACGAGGCATTTCATTAGTTTTTACGGACGTCCGGCAACTATAGACGCTCGTGGAATGCCAGTTAGCGCCGACATCCGGGACGTTTTGTCAGGGTTTTTCACGTTTTTCTGACACGCGAAGGACATGAATTCGCGTGGTCTAGCTATATGTATGTTTGTGGTACTATTACAGGGGGGTTAATTTATTTCAACGTCATTGCAAATTGTAATTGTTTGTTGTGCAAAGTAAAGTATTCATTCATACATTCATTGCAAAAAAAAACCTATGTAGTCTCCTTATGTAAGCTTCCTCCCCACCAATTTTTTGCCAAATCAGTTCGTCCATTCTTGAGTTATAAATAGTGTTACTAACACGGCTTTCTTTTATATAATCATTCCATTTTTAGCGTGGAAAAGATGGCAAAGATTCAGACAAAAGTGAGACGGAGAAGAGTGAGAAGGACGACAAATCGGAGAAAGGTGACAAGAAAGAGAAAACGCGAGTCAGCGACGGCGAAGATAGCGCAGACAACCAACCCCTTATTGTGACTGCTCCCAAGTAAGTTACAATTAATTAACTCAGGCTAAACATATTACTATTTCATCAAAGAAGAATGCCCAGAAAATGAGCACCATATTACAACTTAAGAAACAAAACTTTTCTTTATGTCATCATCATTTGTTGTCTTCCAATTTTTCTTTCAGTGTAATTTTAGCTAACAATAACTTCATTTCGACAAATTTTAAACACTCATAAATAAACGTAGAGTAAGGTCGGAGTAGTGAGAACGTGCTTTGTCTTTTTTCCGCGACAAGAACTTTCAAAGTTGACAGACAAACAAAAAGTGATAAAATCACTCTGACCTTACCCACGTTTATTAATAAGGCTATTAGTATTTTACAGTAAAAACAGCATCAAATCTTAAACAAACATTATTTTTGGCTTTACTATAGTAATATTTGATGTAAATATCTGTTTAAATGTATAACATTGTATCTTTCTCCCTCTAAAGAGTTGAAAAAGTAAAGGAGGAAAAGGAAAAAGAAAAGGAACGCGAGAAAAGCACGACGTCCACAACGACAACGGCAAGCGAAGAGAAACCTGTCGTCAAGCCACGCTCACAGTCGAAGGGACGGACTGTAACACCGGTCAAAACTGAACGCTTGATGAAAAGACGACCTTTGTCATCTAAAAGTGAGTTATAAACACAAACAATGCATGTTGGCGCGTGGTATTTTTTTTTCTGGTCACAAGACAAGAAAATAAATACCACCATGCCGTTTATTGTTCAAACAACAAATGGCATAATCTGTCTTGAACTGATGGCCATTTATTTTGTAAATTTGCCATAAGTTTCAACGCATGTTGGCGCTTGGTATTTTTTTCTTGTCTTGAAAAACAAATGGCATATTCTATCTTGTATCTACTGATTATGCCCATTTATTTTGTCAATTTGCCAGTGTCGCCTTTGATATCTAACAGTAAGTCTTAAACATACATTTCAATATAATATGTTGGTGCGTGGTTTTATTTTTTTTGTCTTGAACAACAAATGGCATCATCGGTCTTGAACAGATTATAGCCCAGTGATGTTCTTATAGGGGAAGATACGGTATATTCTAACATTGCGTAGTCGAAAAATTAGCTAGAATCGCAGTGTGACAGTACGTGTTCACGTGACAACGGTTCCACATACGACTGAGGCTGCTGCGTCAGCTGACTCAGTTTTATCGTCTCATTTGCCGTTGCTAGGTACCGTATCTACCCTTATTTGTTTTTATCTAAGTTATAGCCATTTATTTTGGGAATTTGACATTGTCTTATTTGTCATCTAAAAGTAAGTTATTTGGTGCGTGGTATTTTTTTCCTCGTTTTTGACAACAAATGGCCATAACGAACCAATGGCCATTTGTAAATTAGCCAGTGTCAAGTATTTTATACTATTAGCAAGTTATTTGCAGATATAAAACAATTCATAATGTGATTGTGAACGAGGTTCTCTTACTGTCATATTCACATACGACTATGTGTGGTTTAATGTGTTGTCTTTCTCTTGTCAGTGATAATCAACGTCAGCGAGAATGAGACAAAACCTGAGTCCACGCAAAGGCCGTTTGTAAATACAGCTGTTATTATTTTACAGGTGAAAGCGCAGGACCTAGCAGTACTTCACGACCGTCGAGACGACTACAAGTCTCGACAGACAGCGATAGCTCCGGACGCGCCTCGAGGTATCTACTAAACCCATTGAAAATACACTTTTATTGGCCAATTCTATGTTTTATCTGAAGTCTACGTCTTTTTAGGTGCGGGTTGACGAAGAAAATGCAAAGTAGACGCAGTCAGAGCGCTAATTCCGCTAGTAGCGGTAATACTATCGCTTCGAATAGTAGCAAGAGACCGCGAAAGAGGAAAACCACTGAGTAAGATCCGAGAACTAAGTTAGCTCTTCTTATGGTTGTTAGTGTTTTTAAGTTTACCCTTGACTTGAAAACGACTTAAAAAATGGAGGTTCTCTAATTACCTTGATCTTTTTTTTTCTATTACGTTTTTGAACATAATATTTCTGATTTTAGGCCTTCGACAAGTGAGCCTACAAGAGGTGTGTCAAGCGTAAAAGCTCAAGTAGGCGATAAACTTAAAGTGTACTATGGTCCTACACAATCTGAATCAAAGGTAATTTTTAATAAGTTAAGTATTTTTCTATTTTCTGATCTTTAGACTAAGTCCCCCTTTTGATTTCGCTTCAAATATTTATGATATTTATTTATACTTATCAAATACATCGAAAGGATAATGAAGAAAACTGATATGGCTTTTAACTTAAAATGAATTAAAAGCATGGTACAGTGGCCGGCAGATAAGTTGAAAAATATAGACGTGGAAAGGGAAAGTTCGCACAGTTCATTTTACATGCGACTTTTATGAAAAACCGACTTCTGCGCAAATTAGTTGAATCCGCCATTTTTTTCAACTAATCTGCCGGCCACTGTATATTCTATATTCGCCCATCTAGAATAGGTACTTATTCTCAGTATAGATTGACCTGTTTAGAGAAGGCCTTCTTTACTTTTTACTTTTCTATTTTAGGTGACATATGAAGCTAAAGTAATAGAAATGTCATCAGAAGGCATGTTGCGAGTACATTACACTGGATGGAATACTCGATATGACGAATGGATTAAACCTCAAAGAATAGCTCTAAATGTTACCCAACATGAGGCTAGAAACAAAAAAGGTTCAGGCATGAGTAGGCGGGTCAGAGCTAAAAGAACAGAAGGTAAGATCAACTCTTAACAAAAAAATGCATTTTTGTAAGGACCGTTTGAAGTAAATGATGATTTATTTTGTAGAATCTTCAGCAAGGTCTGATTCTGATAGCTCGGACAGTGATCAAGATGTAAAGAGACCTCCAAAGAAATTAGATGAGAAATCTGGAACAAAAAGTAAGTATTGCGAAGAAAACCACTTTAAAAGTATTTTGCGTGTACGTCCTAAATATCCTTGTGAAATTTCAGCGCCATCAAGGTTAAAAGAATCTGGAAAGTCAAGCGACAGTGGTAGTTGCAGCAAACCTCGCAAACGGCCCATTAGAACCGTATCGACACCCACAAACGTGTCTCCTGCTAAAAAACTACGACCCTCTACACACCAAGGACGCGACTACGATCTCAACGAAATAAGATCAGAGTTAAAAGGATTCAACACCGTCAAACAAGAACCAGATGAAATTAAACAAGAAGTGCCTGAACAGGAAGTTTCGCCTCCTGTTCAAACACTTGCATCCACATCAGAACCATCACAACCTGAAAAGCAAGCCGAAGACGTTTACGAGTTTAAGGAACCGGAGCCTTTTGAGCTAGAGTTACATGATGAGAAGAAGAAGCGAACGCATCGTATCTTTGACGATATATCGCCGAGTAAATACACTTCTGCTATCTCCAAGTCGTTGAGCGAAGAAATCTCCGAGGATCCATTGAGGCCTCGGCCGCCAATTAGATCACCGTCATTGTCTCCGTTCCGAGAATTCGCAAACACTCGCGAGCGACAAAGTCCCGAAGAGGACTCTAAAGATGATTTATTCTCATTAGATGACGATTCATTCCATGGCGACGGCAGTTCCGGACCTACCTTCGAAGGTTTCACTCCAGCTAAGAATCAAGAGACTTATTCTAAGAAGAGCAAGGTATCCAAGTTGAGGGAGTTGATTGACGATTCACCGGATAGCCCTGCCGATGATGAGCAATCATCAGATGACGATAATGAAGATACAATAATGAAAGAAGAAGATGAAGATACAGGACAGAGCCCTGTGTTAACTAACACTGAGGAGTCCAAATCACCGGAGCAACCAGTTTCATCGACAGAAGAAACTACACAGCAACCAACAGAACCTGTGGAAGATGACAAAGAAGAACCTGTCATATTAATTGCGTTACCTCCTATCGAAATACAAAATATACCTGAACCGAAAACTCCTCCATCAATTCAGAAGAAACTCGAACTACCCAAATTGAAAATCGAAGTCCCTAAGAAAATCGAAGTTCCTAAGAAAATCGAAATCTCCAAGAAAATCGAACTCCCAAAGAAAGTTGACGTTCCTAAAAAAATAGAAGCTCCTAAGAAAACCGAACTTCCCAAGAAAGTCGAAGTTCCAAAGAAGATCGAGATTAACACAGAGTTAAAAGCCAAACCCAAAATAGAACTACCCAAAACCACCATCCAAGTAACTTCATCCGCTACCGTTGCAACAACATCCATATTATCTGCTGCAATAGAAATCAAAGACAAATTCAAAGAGGAAATAAAGAAAGAAGAACAAATCAAACTGCTGTCTATTCCTTTACCAGCGTCAGAGCCTAAAGAACCTCCAGTGAAAATCACTCAGAAAATGGACCCAGAACCTTTGAAATCTAAACTTGAACCTCCATCGAGTCCTCTAATAGACACGGAGGAAGATAAATCCGAACCTGATAGTCCTGCCAGAATAGACGTCATTCCGGAACCTCCACCAGGCTTTTTACTCCAATCCGAAGGTCCCAAAATTGCTGAAAAACTTCTCAAGGCTATCAGCAGCGCTAAGAGACTATCAATGTCTCCTCCGCCTTTGACTGTTGAAACTCGTCCGGTCACACCTAAAACCGATGCTTTGAAAGTTACTAAGCCAGAAAGCAAACTCTCTCCCATAACACCTGAAAAGGCAACAACTTCGAAGGCGGAACTGTTGAAACCAATCGCCAAAATAATCGAACCAGCTAAGAAAGAAGAGAGCATATTTGGTGAACCTTCAAATTTACTCGACGTCAAACGAGACGTTACAGAAGTTAAGAAGAAACCTGAGGATATACCATTACCAAGATTGCAGAGTCCATTAAACATTTTGGAAAGGCGGAAAAGTGTAGCAGATAATTTGGCACTAAATATTCCCGGTAAAAACAACAAGGTATTGAGTGATACGATTCAGAAACTGTCGAGTCAGATCAATCAGACGGCTGCGTCGGTGGCTAACATTCCTCTGCCGTCATTCCCGCCTGAGGATAGGAGCGAATCCAGTGACTCCGATGATTCTGACAGAAGGTAAGACCCCCATTATTTTTATTTTTCGAAAGTTACTTAATTAGTTTCCATGCCATAGATTGTAACAGCCAAAATTCAAATTATTATTTCATTTCAAGAACTGTATACAACATAGCATCATCATTTAAATTACCTACCAATCACAACATGATCAGGAATAAGCCGAC
>OY292402.1:8157561-8215771 GCA_958496205.1 Idaea biselata
CGGTAGGTCAGAAAAGCTAATGTGAAGATATTTGTTACTGCATAGTTCAAATACAGTGCTAGTATAAATTATAAACAATAAATAGAGAAAGCATAAAGCGGCACGATAGGCGGCCTTACCGCTGAGAGCGGTCTCTTCCCTCCCTTGCACCTTGTAAAATTAAAGTAATATACTAACCATCTAGAACTTCATAGGGCGTGTCAGGCGTATGCAAGGCCAAGTCCAACCGCTGCATGTACAGGCGGGGGTTGAGCGGGTCCTTGGCGATGGCCTCGTCTAACACTTTCCTCGCGGCTTCAGGCTGGCGCCGCACGTGGAACAAGAACCTCGCGTACTTCACCGCGAGGGCGGACGCGATGGCCTTGTTCTTGGCTGCGGAGATGTAGCCCTCGTACAGCTGGCTGCATTTGTCGAAGTCGCCGCGACGGCGCTCGATGTTTACACGTCTGTTGGGAAATGTAATGTCATGTAGGTCATACATCGTACGGCGTCTCGTTTCGTCTACTACTTAACCCCTCTAAGAAATCACGTACAATGGCCCAATTGTGACGCTAAGTGCGGAAAAGGCCCAGCGAAAACTAACCAACTAACTGTAGGTCATACAATTTAAAAAGTTTGTTTAGCCGTCTATAACTTATTTGGTATTCCTGGATGTTTAATTTTGAGTTGGTCTTGCTAGATGTAGCTATTATTAATTAACTTTAAATTATATAAAATGATACTCCTTTTTTGGTTTTAATCGCATGGCTTTTAGTATTAATATTATATAATTTAAAGAGCTTCATAAATAAGAGTAAAATATACCTGTATTGTATCTGTACAAGGTTGGGGTTAGTCTTCTCGATGCGGTCGAGTATCTCGGCCGCCTTGGCGGGGTTCCCCTGCGCCTCCTCGAACTGTGCCCAGTGCAGGTGGAGCTCCGGCTTGTCCAGGTGGTGCACGCTGCACGCGCGCTCCAGCACCTCGCGTTGTGTGGCCACTAGCTCGGGGTTCGTCTCTATCCGCTCTTCTAGGAACTTTACTAGCTGGAATTGGTTAAAACAATTAGAACCTTAGATTTTGCTTCTGTTTTCACGTCCCTAATTCTGACGTGACAATTTCAATACAAAACGCATTGTACCGCCTTCTGAGTTGTAGGTTTCTAGCTTCGCTTTGAAAACGCTCATTATTGTAATATTAAGGTCCTAATTGAAATTAGACTCATTTTTCGGTTTTAATTGTGTGGAATTCATTACTTTTAGCATTGTTTCAATGCTAGAGATCGAAATCTTTCAAGTCTTCTCTTCAGGATTGGCTGAGACGTGATTCAAAACAACAGATGTGATAGAAACAATGCTTAAAGATTGAAACAATTTTAAATAGGACCTTGTAATTAGAATAATGAGCGTTTTCAAAGCGAAGCTGGAAAGCCTACCGGCGGCGGTACACTGCCAATTTGATTGAAATTTTGTCATTTTAAATAAGAATAGGATACTAAAGAAGATTTCACCGTACCCTCATCCAAAACTCCTCATAGAGCGCACAAGCAATGAGACACCTCTCGTGCAGGATGAGCGCGCGCTTCAGCGTGCCGTGTTGCTTCTCCCACTCGAGGTACGCCTTCCAGTTCTTGAGCTGGCAGCGCTCCAGCGGCTTCACGTGGAAGTATGGACGTTTTATCTTCGACAAACAAATAAATATAAGCCTGCATTTTGCAAAAATGCTTTTTTTTAAGTTAAACCCGGCGGGATTCGCACCCGCGACCACTGGTAATCCGGCGCGTTTGATTGCTTCACCACGGGTAACCCTCCCGCTAGGCCGAAATTAAGAAAGCACCTTCTCGTGTTCTTGCGAGTTAAGTCTCGTAGTGATAGTTTTGAAAGCATTTTTTTAAACAGCAGTATTTTCTAAGTGTGGTTTTTTAACACTAAGAAATAATGACTCGTCGGTTTCCTCACAATATTTCCCTTCACCGTAAGAGCGATGTTATTAGCGCACATATCTTAAAGAAAAAGAGTTAGGAAGGTAATCATACCCCTTCCTCATAGGTCCAGCGAGCAGCGACTTGCTCTCCAGTAGTCTTGTGAACTTTCCTGCGGGCTGCTATCACTCGCTCCTTTATAGCTTGTGCTTCCTCTTCCGATGCCTGGACAATAAATAGTTTGTATCAAGAAAAACTGAAACGTTAATGTGGCTGCTGGTGTTAAGAGTACATCGGACAAGATGCTCATAAACCGGCCGACGTGGTTTACTGGCTGGCTGGTGTATGAGTGAATTGGAAATTGGAGAAGATGCTCACAAAACCTGCCGATGTGATTTCTTCAAAGCCTACTAGGGCCCGGAGTCAGTTAGGCCATTGTCTTAAATCCTTAAATGAAGGTATCGTGCCGCAGGATCATATCGAAAGAATGACAATTGATATACATACCTACCCTATTCTGAGAAATAGGGAAAAGCACTTGTATTAATCTATTTTGCGTGCTGTGTGCTTTTGTGGGAGATTGCAAATGTTGCTTCTTTATGTATACGGACTAGAGCTATCTGTATACATATAAAAGAAAGTCGTGTTAGTTAAACTATTTTTAACTCAAGAACGGCTGAACCGATTTGGCTCAAAATTAGTGGGGAAGTAGCTTAGAACCAGGAGACGAACAGTTTTTTTTCCTCTAAGGCGGAACTAAGGAACTAAGTTCGCCGGGTCAGCTAGTATGAGTATAGTTAGTAGTATATGTACGTACGACGCGTCGCGCACCTCCGACCGCAGCACCCCCAGCTCCTCGGGCCCCCCACGCCCTGTATAGTAGTATATGTACGTACCACGTGGTCCTGCGGCTCGTCCTCTCCGGGCGGCAGGTCCAGCTGCGGCTGCGCGCCGGCCGCGTCGCGCACCTCCGACCGCAGCGCCCCCAGCTCCCTGGGCCCCCCACGCCCTGTATAGTAGTATATGTACGTACCACGTGGTCCTGCGGCTCGTCCTCTCCGGGCGGCAGGTCCAGCTGCGGCTGCGCGCCGGCCGCGTCGCGCACCTCCGACCGCAGCGCCCCCAGCTCCTCGGGCCCCCCACGCCCTGTATAGTAGTATATGTACGTACCACGTGGTCCTGCGGCTCGTCCTCTCCGGGCGGCAGGTCCAGCTGCGGCTGCGCGCCGGCCGCGTCGCGCACCTCCGACCGCAGCGCCCCCAGCTCCTCGGGCCCCCCACGCCCTGTATAGTAGTATATGTACGTACCACGTGGTCCTGCGGCTCGTCCTCTCCGGGCGGCAGGTCCAGCTGCGGCTGCGCGCCGGCCGCGTCGCGCACCTCCGACCGCAGCGCCCCCAGCTCCTCGGGCCCCCCACGCCCTGTATAGTAGTATATGTACGTACCACGTGGTCCTGCGGCTCGTCCTCTCCGGGCGGCAGGTCCAGCTGCGGCTGCGCGCCGGCCGCGTCGCGCACCTCCGACCGCAGCGCCCCCAGCTTCTCGGGCCCCCCACGCCCTGTATAGTAGTATATGTACGTACGACGTGGTCCTGCGGCTCGTCCTCTCCGGGCGGCAGGTCCAGCTGCGGCTGCGCGCCGGCCGCGTCGCGCACCTCCGACCGCAGCGCCCCCAGCTCCTCGGGCCCCCCACGCCCTGTATAGTAGTATATGTACGTACGACGTGGTCCTGCGGCTCGTCCTCTCCGGGCGGCAGGTCCAGCTGCGGCTGCGCGCCGGCCGCGTCGCGCACCTCCGACCGCAGCGCCCCCAGCTCCTCGGGCCCCCCACGCCCTGTATAGTAGTATATGTACGTACGACGTGGTCCTGCGGCTCGTCCTCTCCGGGCGGCAGGTCCAGCTGCGGCTGCGCGCCGGCCGCGTCGCGCACCTCCGACCGCAGCGCCCCCAGCTCCTCGGGCCCCCCACGCCCTGTATAGTAGTATATGTACGTACGACGTGGTCCTGCGGCTCGTCCTCTCCGGGCGGCAGGTCCAGCTGCGGCTGCGCGCCGGCCGCGTCGCGCACCTCCGACCGCAGCGCCCCCAGCTCCCTGGGCCCCCCACGCCCTGTATAGTAGTATATGTACGTACCACGTGGTCCTGCGGCTCGTCCTCTCCGGGCGGCAGGTCCAGCTGCGGCTGCGCGCCGGCCGCGTCGCGCACCTCCGACCGCAGCGCCCCCAGCTCCTCGGGCCCCCCACGCCCTGTATAGTAGTATATGTACGTACCACGTGGTCCTGGGGCTCGTCCTCTCCGGGCGGCAGGTCCAGCTGCGGCTGCGCGCCGGCCGCGTCGCGCACCTCCGACCGCAGCGCCCCCAGCTCCTCGGGCCCCCCACGCCCTGTATAGTAGTATATGTACGTACCACGTGGTCCTGGGGCTCGTCCTCTCCGGGCGGCAGGTCCAGCTGCGGCTGCGCGCCGGCCGCGTCGCGCACCTCCGACCGCAGCGCCCCCAGCTCCTCGGGCCCCACCACGCCCTTCACCGGCTCCGACATCACGTGCTCTTGGAAACTGGAAGACGACACCACTCTCAACATCACACCAAGCCATCTAGCCACATGTTTAGCTTGTGTAGTGATGACTAGACAACGGATATAATACTTATATACGTGTGTGTGTGTCTGTATGATTGTTATGAATAAACTCAAAACTACTGCCCCGATTTCAAAAATTGTTTTGTTTTACCATTAGAAAGCTACATTCACCCCGAGTAACATAAGCTACTTTTGATCCCGATATTCCCACGGGATCGGAACTTACGCGGGTATAACCGCAGGACGCAAATATATATTTTACATAGAGATACACCCTTAGACAGAGACACTGCATCAATAAACCAAGTTTTCATATCGAAAAACAGTTAATCAGTTCAGGCTAGGAAAAGGATTACTCGGTGTTCCTACATCAATAATCAATAGAAATAAAACAGTCGATATTATGAGAATTAAACTAATAACTTCTGCGAGACGTGCAATAATAGATCTTAGGTACTATGTACACTTTACCAACGAAGCTTGCGAAGTTAAATTTATATTGGAACGTGAGTTCGCAATCACGTCTGACATGTTCCATGTTATGTGATTATCATAGCGTAGCAATCTATTCATTCATCTATCTTGCTTTGTCTTTACGTCAGCGTTCAGCCAATTACTGTATCTGCTTGGCGCTGTGCCACAGCGATGGCAGCATCATTGGCCTCGGTTAGGTCTTCCACTGCACAGATTTTTGAATACAGTAGGTACCTATTGAAAACCTAAAAATAGATCTATTCCATCCAAAAGTTGCCTGGGAGAAACCGCTTAAGGCCGGGCATTTGTGCAATTTACATTTTAAGCTTTGTATTTACTCTTTGTATTTGACACACTTTTTAAACTTACACGATTTCCGTCCATCATTATAATCGTTTATTATGTAGTCTTCTCGGGACCACGGCCGGTATAACCCGTTTGTCGCGAGGTTATTAAAAACAATGATTATTTTCAACTCTTTGTATTTGTGTTTTATTTCTTAATTTATGTTGTACCAATAAAGTTGTCTATCTATCTATTGTAGTTCATATTCCATGGACTGTGTCCTCCGAAACGGCTAACTGCTGCAGCAGCGAACAAATTGTGCCATCGACACGAACAGAAAAGATTACACGTACTTGTCAAAATGCGTGGTGTATCCTAGTGTAGGCGTGGCCAGCAGACGATCGTAGATGTTGGTGACGTGAAGCGCAGACCCATTCTCCGCCTCCCACTTGATGTAAGACTCCCACAGCCGGTCCGAGCGGAACTCTAGACCGCACGCCTCTGCAATAACAATAGTTAATAGGTTAAGGGTTCAGCAACGCCTGGTGCGGTCATTTCTAGGATGGATGATATCGGTCATCCATCCTAGGAATGACGTGTGTGTGGAAAAGTCGAGCTCCTCCGTGCTTTAGAAGGCACGTTAGGCAGTAGGTCTCGGTTGTTCTCTGATAGCAGTCGTTAAGTCAAGTTACCTTAGAGCGACCTGAAACTCCTCCGTGCTTTGAAGGCGCGTTAAGCAGTTGGTTTCGTTGTTATCTCTGATAGTAGTCGTTGGGTCAAGTTAGAGACCTTATTGCGACCTGAAAACTCTACACTAGGTGAGCCACACCGTAACACGAAAAGAGGAATAATATTAGCCACGGTTCGTGTTAGTTCGAGTGGAGTAAAATTAGTTCAAAATTGGTTCTGTAAACCATTACAGAACCAATTTATAGATAGTTCATTTTGTCATCTTTTGGTTACCAAACCAAATGATGCTACCTGTGTGATTCGGGTTAATAAAACTATTTCAAAGATTGTGCGTTCCAATAAAACATTTTCAGGCCGCAGCGCCACATACCGTGATTTATAAAAAAAAATACCATTTCATTAGTCGAAACTTCAACGTGAACAATCATCATCACACAGTTGGTTGCTCTTTCATGTAATAATAGTAGAACAAGGGATTCATAAAACTATTTGGCAGGCGTGTTTCTTTGAATCCAGAGCTGACGAAAAATTTTAAAGTAGTATCATGAGCGTTGCGAAGGATTCGTAAGTAGAATGAGCTCACTGAGCGCAGTGAGGAAGAAAAATGATTATTTTACTTGTTAACGAGGTTTACTTTCGAATAGATGGGATAAAACCATAAAATTATTTGAAGACAGATGAAATGAATATAAAATGTTCTATTTTTTTTAAATACCTCTGCAGTTTGATTCTTCGGTGCAGGTTGGCGTATTATTAAAAATACAGACATAACATTTTGTAAGTAAAGTAAAGGCTGGAGATAGTTCGTTTCCTTTTTATTTATTTTCAAGAGACCACATCATTGTTCATCATTACAAAACAAAAAATTAAACCACAAATTGATCCTGTAATCCACAGCAGCTAATTTATATAAAGTAAAAGCAATATCTGATCTTGATTAGCTAGCTAAGGCCAAGTTAATCATCCCAAAACATCATTGCCAATTTAAGCACTTACTCACAAAATAAAGTTAGTTACCTATAGCTCTCTCGTACTGTGATCGTATGTAGACATGTTCTTCCGTTTTAATAGCTTTAATATGATTCAAATAATGTATCCACAGATCGACGGATAATGGTATCGCTTTCAGACCTCTTTCCAATACCTGAAACACAAGACTGTATCAAACGGGCTCGACTCACGGCAACACTATGAAGCAAAGGGAATAACGAATAGCATTATATATCCATGTACAGACGAAGCGAGAGGTCGAGTGGAGTATGAGCCTGTAGGAGGTTGTAAGCCAGATCGACCGCTCGCTTGTGTCTATAATATTGTATTGTATAAAAATGTTTGTCGGGCATATTACACCTGTTTCGTGGTCGCCGCGGCGCTGCCCCCGGGTCTCGTCGCCTCTCTTGCCTCCTAACGCCACACAATCCCTAATAGGAACCTGGCGTCCACGCTAGCATGGACTAACGTTAGTCAACTTAATTAACCATTATAAATATGCCACTTATTAATTAAATATATACATGAAACATTATAACAATACATCATGCGAGTACAAAGTATAATAAATGTATGCACTAAATTATAAAAAATACACCACAACATATGTATCACTAGAAAGAAATATATCATGTGACGCATATGGAACTCTCCGATGCGAATTGAAGTCTTTGCCTTACGAGCATCGTGGGCCATGTTGCACTGTTGGGAAAAAAAATAATTGCAAAATACCAAGATATCACTAAATATTACAAATCCAATAGTTTAATTCATCATTAGAACGTAAAACACACATACCGGTGCGTTGAGAGACGGCAAAATTGATTTCTTACGTTTGAAATTCTACCGTGCCCTTACCGCTATATGTGTTTTGGTCTCAAGGTGTGTATAAAAGCTTTAGACCAAAATACAATGTGACTTAACAATATTATATTTTTAGAAAAGTGGAGTGGCTCACCTCAAGGCATTTCTTTTTACTTCCTTTACGCTTTTCGTAGTCGGCGTATTTGCGCCAATAGCCGTAGCAGTACGGGTAGTGAGAGAGGAAAGCGTCGTACGCCTCGCGCGCCGCTTCTACGTCGCTCTGACGGACAAACAAACAAGATATGTCATCTTGTTTAATTCAATAAAAACCTCATACATTTATTAAATTTTTCACTAGTTTATAAATCAGTTGGCCCTTGCCACTCAACATTAGTTGTTCAGTTCTCATCGCTTCATAAAGCAATAAGATTAGCGTGAGATGTCATCATTTTATCGATATTCTATTGTGTAGTACGGCGGGAACAATTTAATTGTATATCTAATTACTAGTTTATCAGTTTTCGTCATAAATTGAGCAGTAAATATCTTGTAATTGGCACTGGGAATGGAACCCCCTCCCTTTCGAGTCGTAGGGGAGTGTTAACCTACCAAATATTATTTAATTGCTTTAATAATATAGGTATAATTTCTGGATTGTTTACCTCTTGATCAACATATTGAAGTAGATAAGTCCACCCAGTGAAATCAGTGGGATCATCGTTGACCACTTTCCAGTACTTGTCCAACTCCGGTAGAACCTTCTTCTTTGGTTTCTCGTCGGTGGACGATCTCTTCTCGGCTGGTATCGGTTTACTTTCACCGTTCTGTTGATACAAAGAAACATGTCTTCATTTATACATAATAATACAATAATTATAAATATCAAAGGGGCTGTATAGACCCGGCATAGAATAGGGTCACCTATTACTCCATTGAAATGTTACATTTGAGTGTGCATTTGTCAGAGGACGCAATTTGATTTTTTAGATATCAAGACGGGGTTAGTTTAAAGTTAAATAATAGTTTGTGGGGTTGTGACTCTTGTCCCACGGCCGCCATCTTGGAAAAACGGGTTCAAATGGTTTTTATGGTTTATTTGACGAACTATAAGGTCTCACAAAAAAAAAATTACCATTTTGTATTGCAAATAAGATTATCTACAACTTTTGGTTAGTAACTTTTAGCCATAGAACTAAATATAAAAAGTTATAAGCAAAAATCCATGGAAATTTGAGAAACAAATTCTATTGGTCATTTATGAACCGATTTTGATGATTCTTTGTTTATTCGTAAGGTAGAAGTCCCAAGGTGACTCTATAAAAAAAAAATGGATCGGACGAGGATCTTCGGAGTGATGAGCAAAATAGTTCCTCAGAAAGTAGTAAATTACTTACTTTTGGACTTTTACCAGTAGAATCAGACCTTGTGCTACTGGTTAGGGATTGATGAAGCACCTGGAACCACCTTATCATCAGAGAACTCCTCGATGATTAAAGTTATGGTTAAAATTCTAATGATTTTTAGTGGTAGATGAAAGTAGGTACTCAAAAAAGGATGAAATAAAAAAACCGACTTCAAAAAAACATAATATAACCTCACCTACATACAGTAATTGAGAAGTGATTTGAGGACAAATGCACGCGGAGCCCAAAAAAATGTAATATTTCAATGGAGTATATCTCTTCCCGTGAATGTCGTAAAGGCGACTTAGGTTTTTGGGGTGGACTAGAAAACCTTGAGTTCTCCTGGCGCGGTGGCGGGTAAAATGCTTGCTCCCAAGGATAGTCGGTATTGCCAAATTTATTTTCAGCACTGTCCCATGAACTGAGTACCCAACATCATCGGATGATGATGATGGGTGATGATCTGTCCATTCAACTAACCAAACAACTACGAAGTTTTTATCTCACCTTAGCCACAGCTTGTTTTTTAGTAGACGATTCTGATTCAGAAGTGGGTGAGCCGGGATCATATCCATCGCCTTCACCGTCCGGCTTCCTCTTGCGAGTCTCCTTCTTGGATGAAGGCAGTTCATCTTCAGACACCACCTAGAACATGGATAATTAACACAACTGTGGCACTAGTTGAGTGTTGGGACTAAAAACTAACCATTATTCTTTAACATAGTTGATATATGTGTCATCTAGAATCCAACTCCGATACATCCAGAATCCGATTCTCTGGTTGGTCAATTATTGATGTGGCGGCGATTAATATTCATCAGTAAACGATTTATAAATAGTTACTTTCTAGTACAATTTATAAAAAATCACGATTTTAGCATCAAATAACTCAAGATGGAACTGAGTTCATACATAAATAGTTTGTTTTGTTGGTTATAAATTTAAAAATAAATGCATAGAGATCAAAACCTCTTTTTTCATGAAAAGTGGATGTTGTGGGGTTGGATTGTAGACAACACATATGGAGTTCCAAAAAGTAATAAATTCTAATGATAAGTAGCAATAAATTAATATTGCGGAACATTATATTAATATTGCTATTAGATTTAAGTGTGAATTACCTCAGTATCGGCAGGTAGTTCAGCAGGCTTAGGTCCCGGCAACTCATCATCTGATACATTCTCTGCATCCTTCACGCTCGGCTTCTGCACTTCCGGCAGTTCATCCTCAGACACCACTTCTGTTTCTTCCGCTCCTCCCATCTAAATTTCACAATCCATTTATTAGAAACATGTAAAAAACCTTTTAAATATGTGATTGGGAACATTCAGGTTTAAGAAACGAGTTAGATAGTTTGATTTTAGTCATGAAAATCTATAAATAAGCGGTAGTGGCAGTACCAATATTTACAATAGTACCAATACAGTATTAATAGTTACGAGGGGAGGTCAAGAACTTCGCGGAATAGGGAGGTTGGAAAAGTATAATGGTATTTTTTTTAATCAGTGGCTGATAGGACATTCAATATGGCTATAAATACCAAATTTTGGAAAAATCTGGTAAGTAATTTTTAAATTATCGCCTCATTTATCAGTGAATCGGGAAGAAATAACCAACACTGGACAAAATTGAGTTTCGTTCTGTCATAAAGTTTCTTACTAAGCAAGGAAAAACACCGAAAATCATTATGGAAGAAATGTCAAATGTTTACGGGGATTCTTGTCCTAGAAAAACAATGATTTACAAGTGGCATCGTCTTTTCAAGCAAGGCCGAGAGTCAGTTGAAGACGATCCTCGCTCGGGCCGGCCAATTGAAGCCACTTCCGCAGTTGTCGTGGAAAAAGTCGATAAACTTGATTTGGAAGATGCTCGATAAAAAAGAAACAAATTGCAGAAAAGATTGGAGTATTGTCTACAACCGTTTTGCATATTCTTCATGACCATCTTGGCATGTCTAAAGTTAGCGCAAGATGGGTGCCGAGAATGCTCTCAGCGATTCAGAAACGACAGCGCGTCGCGCGAGTTTTTGGACCTCTGTAATGAGAACAAAAACGATATTTTGGGTCGAATCGTTACTGGTGATGAAAGATGGGTTCATCATTATGAACCTGAATCGACACAGTTCAAAAAAGAACTCCTAAGGAAGAAATTCACAGACAATGAAGAAATGAAGGCGTCTATTTCGGGCTATTTTGGAGGCCTTGACAATACATTTCTTTTCGAGGGTAAAAATAAGCTCTATGAACGATGTTAAAAGTGTATTAGGCTCAACGGAGAATACATTGAAACATAGTAATAACAACTTATTTAATTTCACCCCCCTTCTGCTGAATTCCGCGAATATGTTGACCTCCCCTCGTATATAATAATAAGCAGTTATGGCAGTACCATATTTTTGATAATGATAATGAGGCGATTCAATTACAGGATAATGATGAAGCAGCCAACTAATTATTTTAGTTTCGTCTCTTACAAAATACCTTAATAGTTCTAGAGGCATCAACATCATTCTCAACATCTTCAATTTTGGTCTCTTCAGGACTGGTATTTACAGGTTCACTGACCTATATTGCAAAACGGTGTGATTGTAGTATTGTTAGTAGGATTAGTGAGCTGTGAATGAATTAGTAGTAGAAAATGGGTCTAAAGGTAGGAATGGAGGTGAATGGTGTAAGGTGGCATTTAGGCTTAAATATCAATTTAGAGAGAGCCCACTTTGCGTCCCGCGGTTTTAGTCGCGTGAGTCCCGATTCCATAGGAATATCGGGATCAAGAGTAGCATATGTTACTTTTTGATCATGTATATAGTATATATTGGTAAATGAATTTTTGAAATCAGTCCAGTAGTTTCAGAGGCTATTGGTTACAAACAAATAAATCTTTTCTCTTTATTATAATAATCGTATAGATATGTAAAATGTGAAACAATGGCACCATCATTTAGTGCAACATGTGACGGCTGATAAGTAGATTCAAGATTTATTATCTTGGACACATTTAAATGGTATTCTTTTTATTGGAGGTCGCTTTCCGTAAATCGTAGTTAGTTTAAGATATTCCCATTATAATTTTTGGATGTCTTAATCCAAAAATTATCATGGGAATATCTTATTGTTTATTTTTAGGGTTTTTGAGTTTATGGTCACTTTAAAATTTCTAGACTGACTGAATGTGTATTAAAGTTAAATTAGACACAAGAAACACATGGGGAATAGATATGCAGATGTCTTTGAGGCCATGTAACTACATTTATTTAAAGTTATAATGTAACAAGTAGTTCTTATGATGCTATGATGTGATAGTACTTGTTTTTGTAGCAAAGGTGGCGGCAATAAATTTCTAATATAGTTACTTGATTACCATAAAAAATGTTAATTACATGAGGTTAGTAACATGTTAATTTGTTAGTTGAATAATTTATAGGTATTAGTTATTAATACATGCACAAACTACACCCCCTTACTTATAAGCAATGACTAAGTTTATGTATTGTTTGTCACTATCTGCTAAGGTAACATTTATGTACTTATGTAAGTATGTATTCTTGATCTATCATCTTGATATTCCCACGGGATCAGGACTTACGCGGGAAAAACCATGGGTCTCTGTTAGTATTACATTAACTTAGTCATCGTTTATAGGTAAGGGGGTTTGTGTATATAAAACAGACTGCCTGCTTTATACAGGAACCATTTAAATGGGCCTTCAGGGGGATATCCTAAACTATAGAAGATAGCGAAAAATGTGTTTGTTTCCAGGATTTGATCTTTATTAGCAACAGTATCGATCGGAATAATATAGGATGTTTATTTTTTGCAAAAAGACAGGGTTCAATTCCTGGCTAGGGTGAATTTTTCAAAAATCCAAATATGCCAATTTAGTTTTTGTCAAAATCGGGGACACAACTCCTTTCAGCATTTTTCGCTATCTCTTATAGTTTAGGATAAACCCCCTGAAGGCCCATTTAAATGGTTGTCCTGTATAATAGGATTTTAAAATTAAAATAATTTTCTTATGAGTTTAAACACAAAAATATAAGTTTCCATAGATTCAAAACACATACCTTTTCATCACTATTTTCATTCTCTACAGTAATTTGTGGCTTCGTCGGAGATTTCAATTCAACTTCTGGAACAGCTTGTTCCGAATGTTCATCACTTGGTGCTTGTACTAATTCCACCTTCGAAATGGCCTGATCTGATTGTATCTCTGCTGTAGCATCCTCGGGATGTATTTCTGATAATTGTTCCTCAGATTGGTCTACCAAAGAAATTGTCAGCAAAGGTTCTTGGCTCGAATTTACTGTTTTAATTTCAGGTTGCTCTGTGGAATTATCTGGTGAAGCTTCTTTCAGTTCTGCTTCAGGTTGATCTGTAGAATTGTTCAGTAAAGATTCTTCTTTAGATTCAACTTGGTTTAACTCAATTTTAGTTTCGTCATTGGAGGATAGAATAGAAATAGAGATATCTGTTGCACTTTGATCAGGTTCTTTTTCTTCTGGCTGTAAAAAATAAATGCCTATTATATTATTTTGTCCACACACACAACAAAGTTGATACAGTGCATATAAAACTTATATAGGAATATAGGCCTGATTGATTGATTAATTCTTTATTGTAACACCAATATAAAAAAACAATTCAAAGAAATACATAAAATAACTTATATCTAGGTGGCACAATGGGCGGCCTTATCGCTTAAAGCGATCTCTTCCAGGCAACCTTTGGATGGACGAAAAGTATAGAAAGATAAAAGGTAGGTAGTCATGGTGTAACACATACAAATAGTATAGCCTATTGTACTACAGTCATATACAAGTTCAAAATACATGTATACAGTGTCATTTACATTTTACCCAATACACATCACACCTACAGCACTCGTGCACAAAGGAAATTGTTCATTTTCCCAGGGGCTCCAGGCGCATATAGAAAATGCCCAAAAATAAAAATAGACATGTCTGATCGGTTTTAGCACTATTCAATAGGCACATAATTGTAGTTTTATCCTGTGTAAACTTTTAGTTTTTATTCACCCTGGATAATGAGAAATCTATATATTGCTGAAATTGAGGCAAGGCTGTCATGAAGGACACACTTTTTTCTTCATTTTCTTGGGCCGATGAATGTGCATCTTCTTTTCTTTGTGTGCTGTAGGTGTGGTCTGATTTAGGTAGTGTCAATGTAAGTATCATCATGTATTTTAAGCTTTACTGTGCAGACACGGCATAGCAGGATGCGCCTGGAGGCCTTAATGCAAATGCCTTAATAATGAAAATAACTACAAACCTTTTCAATGAGGATAAGAGAAGAGGAATCATTGTTATCGTCGAGTATTGTGATACAATCATTGTTTGTCTGCACATCATCAGAGGGTAGCTGGCAGCTAGTCTCCGACTCACTCACTTCAAAATCAGTATCCATCTTCTGCTTGTCTGTAACATCACCATCAGTGTCAGAGACGGGCTTACTGGCTTCACGGTCGCTCATAAGCGAGTCCCCTTCGGACAGTGCGGGATTCAGAGAGTCACTCGGGAAGGTGACGGCATTGTCACCCACGTCAAACCCCGCGTTGAAACCCTCGCTGTGGTTGTCAAGATAGTCGCCCACGCTACCGGTCGACAACTCGACGGCGTTCATAAAACCTTGGTTCGAAGCCGACGACTCGTCCGCCGCCGCCTCGACGCTATTGAATTCGCCTTCCGTCAACAAATGCGAAAGACCATTCGAATTTTCGTTTATCAGCGGCCCCTCGTCGGTTTCCATCGGCCCGTCCGATAAACATTTCTGTAAATTGAAACATTCCGTTTAATCATACACGATCGGCGAAACCGATAAGGTGCGCAAAATAACCTCACAAAGATTTTTACCTGTATGTCAGAACTAGACTCATCTTCCATTTTGAGCAGGTATTCTTGATTTATGGACAAAACACAAGAACCACTGAACAAGTTTTCATTTATTGTTGCTGTTTATTAGTTTTACGCGTTGCAAATCGATTATGTATCAAAGATCTAGCACGAAAAAGCTACCTTATTCAATAAACACAATTCCAATCAAAATGAATGCCCTTCTTAGTGTTGTACGGAATCACTTTACAAAGTGAACTTATCGATAGATACTTAAAATGTATTGAATGATTAATGAGCTTATTACTTTTTACTTTAAATTTATGGTGATTATGATTACTGATTACTTTAATTTATTAGATTTAAATGAGTTTTTAGTGCACTAGATATTATGTTTTTTTAGGTATATTGTAATTATGTTTTAAACATTGTGTTAAATTTTCAGTGGCGTCTGTCGTCGTCAAACTCGTGTATTAGAAGCCTAGGAAATCATAGAAACATACTGAGAGACTTTGCCAGATTTGGAACAATGATGGTCTGTTGGATTGGTTCGCCAATCAATCTATATCTATACCAATAATAATAATGAGGAAAGATTTATTTGTTTATTCGTTTGTTTATAATGAATATACTCCGAAACCACTGGACCGATTTCAAAAATTCATTCACCAATATAAAGCTATCGAGGAGTAATAAATTGATATTCCCACGGGATCGGGACCGCGGAGGCGCTGTGGGTGAAACCGCGGGACGCAGCTAGTCAAACATAATTTAATATCGATAGTCGATCGTACGTTGCCATCCCTAACAACAGCATTAACCACAGAGTACTTCGTAACAATCATTCTAGAATGTCTATGCTCGTTGCTCAATATGTTCATTTAAAGGTGAACGTACACTAGACAAAAATTATTTTGAACAAAATTTCACGGGCCCTTTCGAAGGACCCCAACATCGTATAATGGCTTAATGGCTTAAAAGACCACTACCTCCTACCAACTCTTGCCATTGAAATAAAAAAATTGTCTATTATTTCAATAACCTCAAAATTGATACGATTATTTTATTTATTTGTTTTTAATTAAATAAAAAACGTTAAAAAGGTGCTAGAAGGTCTTTGGAAAAATACAGAAATGTTAGGATTGAGTTCTTTTATCAGTGGTGCTTGCTCCATTGGCCGAAATGTAATAGTGCAACAAACTAGGGTAAATAATCTACTCAAACACTATTTGAACTGTTCTACCTATATAATTATTCAAAAGCTCAACAAACCATTGATTAGATGCATTGCTTCATTTGATATTCACCATCTCATAGCCAACCTGACAATCAGTCCTTATGTTGCCTGGATAAAATTGTTTTAGCATTAGGACCGCCCATTTTATTTTGTGCAACATTATAGTATTGTTTCTGTGTTTTTTCATAAGCAGGTAACTACTAGGTAGCTATTATAGCAACTATGGGTACATAGGTATCTACATAATTGAACCAACCGAGAAGAACCAGCACATACTAAGTATGCCTCCATTATAATGTGTACCTATTTTTTATTACAGAATACATTTATCCTGAAACGAAGAACGCCACCTCCGCTCCATAAGAAAGGTGGTAGGACTATTAAAATGAAGGGTAGACACTTTGTTTACGATTTTGTAAAAGACACAAATGTTGAGAAGAAACCAGATATAAGTGTTATACTGAAAGAATATGTTGAAGGTAAGAAATCATAAACATATAAAATATTATTTAGAAAAACTGCACTGTGATGCACAAAATTTAACTGTGTAAATCTATGCTCCGTTTGCCGGCAAATGGTCTAACCACTTAGCCCAGGGGCCCTGTTATTGGAGGATTTAGATGATGCATTTTTCCTTGATAGTATTTCTTGTAATGGCTCACCTAGTGTTATAGCTTTCAGGTCGCCGTAAGGCCTCTAACTTGACCTAACAACTGTATTGCTATGCTTGAGCCTGGCCAGAAGACCAGTGCTGTGGCTAAGTATTTTTTGTTTGCTGACCACAGCTTTCTGCTGAGACCGGTAATTTTAAGGTTCCCATAAGGCTTCCTGGTTTGTTAAATGAAAGAGTGAAACAAAATATGTTTTTTAGGACAAGCACACAGCAGCAAATACAGAACAGAACTAGAGATGGGCCGACTAGGGGTTCTGCCGACTAGCAGACTAGCCGACTAGTTGGTTCCAAAATTGCTGACTAGTCGGCCGACTAGTCGGCAATGCAGATCATTATAATTTGGGTTAATCATGATCACTCGGCGATTGTTGGTATTTTTGGATAAATTTGCACTTTGAAAGCTGTAGCGTAACTTCCAAAATATGGTTGAAACAAAAATAAAAGTTGGAAATAAAAATTATGGAGCTGACATATAGTTATGACATTTTAGATGTATGATGTTTAGATGATGTATGTAGGCTATGACGTGTTTTGTTTACGTTTTTCTCACTACCCACTTTCTAACTGTACTACTAAATCAATAAATATTGGTTTTATTGCATAAATGTTAATAGGTAGGTAGGTGCCGACTAGTCGGCATAATTTGCCGACTAGTCGGCCCATCTCTAAACAGAACAGTAACAAAAGTACCTATGTATTGTAATAGGTATGTTGTATTTTTGTTTCTGTTCCAACCTATTTTGTTGCTGTGTGCTTGTCCTAATCATATTACTGAGTCATAAAAATAGGTAAAGAATTGAACAGTAAAATACTATCCATTAATACTATAACTATAGCAGCACCCCTGATGTTCACATGTGTAGTTCCCGTTCCTCTGGAAATACACATAAGAATACCCATGGGAATACCCCTGGCAATTGTATTCAAATTGGTTAATTGGTTGACCATTATAAAATGCATTTTAATGGCCGTAAAAATAATAAGAAAAATATAAATATTTATCCATATAAAAGGTAATTCATCCTTGAAATTATGCCGTTAATATTATGTTATTCCTTCAGGTGTGGGAAATCCAGGAGATGTAATAACAACTCGCCCGATGCTGGCTTACAAAACATTGCTCCTGCCTGGACATGCAGTATACGCCACTCCAGATAATATGGAGAAATATAAAGTAGACGAGGACAGACCTAAGCAGGATGTAGAATACAGCTCTCCTTATGTTAAAAGGGTAATTTGTTTGTTGTTCTAAATTACTCACCTGTTTATGAAAATCTATACTAATATTCTAAAGAAGATAGATATTTTTATTTGTTTATTTGTAACGTATAGGCTCTGAAACTAATGGACTGATTTAAAAAATGTCCGTTACGCTTTCACGCCTAAACCGCTGAACCGATTTTGATAAATTTTTGTATAGACGTAGATGGGACCTTGGAGAAGGAGAATATTCCCGCGGGATCGGGACTAATGTGGGTGAAACCGCGGAGCGTAGCTAGTAGATAATAAGTCTTAAATTATTTGTTGTTATTACAGACTCTGAACAATCTAGAAAGACTTGTGTTGCAAATCACAATGAGTAAAAGTGAACCTTGGACCCTGCAACCTTGGCATGTGAAGACCTCGTTCAGAAAAACAGGGTTCGTAGTACCAGAATCTGCTATAGAAATGCCTCCTGTTGAAATTAAAGGACCTGACCTATCACTGCAGGAGAAGGAGTTTTATGTCACCATAACGGTATGTAAATAAAACACCTAATGAATTAATTACAATACAACAAATCATGGTATGTTCAGGTGTCTCAGGATTGAATGTGTCCTCGTGTTAAGTTCCATGAAAATTGTTAAAGCCAATCTTTTCATCAAAACATGTGATTAAAAATCCTTTTCTAATAATAGATTATCTTTCTCTCTGTGTGTTGCACCTACGTCAATATTTACGTCACATTCGCACATGACGTTCAGACTTCTATTCTATTCATCGAAATATCACTCCTATCTAAATCTATGATTCTATTCGAATGCATAGATACCTAGGTAGTATTGATTTTATAATAGTGCGCGCAAATCTTTATGGCCTCCTTGAACGTAGGTACTTGTACTGTGTAATGAAGCGTTTATTTATTAGGCCAGATACAGTGTCTGGCCTAATAAATAAACGCCGTCATTGCCGCTGTACCTGGATAACATAGGGTATAGAACACCTAAGTTGGTTACCTACTTTTGAAACAAAATACTCACGTTAATAACATTGCTTTATTTGCGGACAGCAGCAGCAGTACGTTTTTTAATCTTTTTTAAGTCTTAATAAGAACGTTCGGGTCGGTCCGATGACCGCACCTCTATCTGAGAGGCATAGATGTAAATTCGCGTTCTGCGCAGCAACTACCTGCGCCTATGTTCAAGGGGGACAAAAAGATTTGCGCGACTTTACCTATGTTCATACGTGATACATTCATTCATACGTGACCGATGACGTACGCGTAGCAGGAATTCAGCCTCTCAATTGTTTTGTTTTTTTTTTCTTCTTCAGATTAATAAAAAAGAAAAGGTAAACGTTAGATGCCGGATCCATCATTGGGCGACAGGTCTGGATCGGCTTCCATGGGAACAGTACCATTGGAGGAAACCCTTGGAAGCATTGATACCTGAGCAAGCACCGGTTTTAGCACAAATGCCTCTGAACAATCCGATAGAATAAATGTTAGATAAGTATATGTATAAAATAAATTAGTATTCATAAATCATATTTTTTAATTACATAGTTAGATTTAAATTTAACATTAAGACGATAGTCTCCATTCTCTTTCTCCATACAAACGTAGTTTACATTTTCCTCCCTGGATAAAGACATTAGCGCAAATATGTATAACCTTTTTATTTATTTTCATTTTATTATTTTTTTTATTTTTTATTATTATTTTAATTAGAAAATAAAAAGGTAGATAGATGCATTGTCATGACATATAGGTTTTATGGCATAAACATATTTGCTCTAATGTCTTTATTCAGGGAGGAAAATGTAAACTACGTAGGTATGTATGGAGAAAGAGAATGAAGACTATCCTCTTAATATTCCAAACTAGCAAGTAAGTAGAAGATAAGGATGATCAAATCAAATCAAAGTACGTTTATTCATTCGGATATTAGCAAGATATCTCTTAGAAACATCAGTTATTATAATGTAGGTAATCTACTGTGTCTTCAGAACGCGACCTCCAATGAGAAGAAGACACAAGAAACTCATGGGTTTTTTTTTGTATCTATATATATAAAAGAAAGTCGTGTTAGTTACTCCACTTATAACTCAAGAACGGCTGAACCGATTTAGCTGAAAATTGGCAGGGAGGTAGTTTAGAGCCAGGAGAAGGACATAGGATACTTTTTATCCCGTTCGATTAAAAAAAAAATTCTTATTTATTGCCTTTAAGGCGAAACAAAGTTCGCCGGTCAGCTAGTTTTAGATAAAATTCAAATTCCATCTAAAAAGTAAACGTTAACTACTACGGTAAATATTTTCCAAATACAGAATATTTCAATATGTACTTAATTTGAGTTTTCGGGAGGAAATTTTCGAATAATCGGTAGACTTTCAGAAGAAAATTGGTATACGGGGTGTATTCCGATCTTCCTCCGATTTTTTAAGTTCAAAATGCATTTTTTTCTTACTTAACTTTTATTAAAACGAATAAAATCAATAAATAACATTATCTAGTGAATAAACAATAAAAAACATAATAATGTGCTACTGATATATTATTTTGGAATAATGATGTGGGTTGAGAATTTTCGTGCCTTCTATGATGTTTTTCATGAAATTCATGAAATACTTGAATGTTGGTATTTTAATAAAATCGTGTGTCAATTTATATTTTTAAGTCTTTGGTTTAACAGCTTTTTTCGCAACTTTCTTTTCCACAGTAACTGGCGCCTTCTTTTCCACAGTAACTGGCGCCTTCTTTTCTACAGTAACTGGCGCTTTCTTTTCCGCAGTAACAGCTGCCTTCTTTTCCACAGCAATAGGTGCCTTCTTTTCTTCTACGTAGCCTTCTTCTTTATCCAATAATTGTTCAACATCCTGAATTGTCTCTGTATTTTGTTGTTCATAGGCATATTGTTCGTAGCCCTCCTGCATCTGTTCGTATAGTGCCGGTTGTTCGTACTGCTGTTCATATTGGTCTGGTTGTTGTTGATTTTGTTCATATAGTAGTTGATTTTGTTCTAACTGTTGTTGAGTTTGTTCAAATTGTTGCTGATGTTGTTCATATACCTGCGGTTCGACATATTCTTGTTGCTGTGTTGGCGCGTATTGTTGTTCGTAATTCGGGTCATAAAGCTGGCTTGTTTCTTCGTGTTCATTAATTTCTACCGGATAAGCCTCCTGCTGGTCATGTTGTCCATAGTAATTTTCTGGATATTGCTCATTTGGAACGTATTCTGGATCGTACGCATCACCAGCTTGTTGATCATATGCACCTTGTTGTTCAGAATAGAACATTTCCTTCTGTTCAGCATCAAAAGCTTCGATCCCTGAATTATCAACATGTTCCGCTGTAGCAGCTATATTCTGTTGGTCATTAATATCTTCTACGTTATTTTGTTCATATGTTACTTGGTTAGGCATATATTCTGCTGCATTACTTGTGTCGTAGGCTTCTTGATTAGGCAAATATTCGGCTACATTACTTGTGTCGTAAGATTCTTGGTTGGGCACGTATTCTGGATTTATATTAACTCCGTCGTGTAATTGAACATTTTCTTCGGGTGTAAACTCTGCCACGTCTATTACGTCGATAGGGTATTCGGTTTCCATTGTATCTTGATCATGCTTTACTTCAGGTTCGCTATAAATCTCTTGGACTAGTTCTGATGGATTTATTGTCTGTATGGGACTGTACTCATTTTCATTAACATAAATATCATTATTTTGGGTTTGCGGAATAATTTCTTGATGTGGAACTGACTCGGGATGTTGTTGATCGTATTCATTAGGATAATTTTGATATTCTTCTGATTGTTCATTCTCATTATATGCCATATATTCTTGAGCTCCATGTTGATCATAAACTGCGTTTTGTTCTTGTTGTGAGACATAATGAGCTTCTTCGGCTACTGGTACATTGTTTTCTATTGCATTGCTTTCAATATTTTGTATTTGTTCTGCAGATGTGTAAGTATTAGCATTGCTTTCAGGAGATTTCAAGACCTGGTCAGTATTTGTTTCGGGCTTTGACGGATTTTCATTTATCTCCAACTTATCTACTGTTGCTAATTCGTTTTCAACTACAAATGTTTTAGATGGTATATCTTTTTCTGGTAACTCTGATTTGTATAAAGTAAAATCGTCATCTAACTTATTATTTTGGATTTCATAATCTTTGACGTTATTTACTTCTGGTGCATTTTTGTAACTTGGTTCGTTGCTAGCCATTGCCTCTTTTTTATTGAGCTCATTGTTATTTTCTTCTTTTTCTTTATTTTTTAACTGTTCCAAAATATCATATTTGCTTCTCCAGTCACCATTATCAACTGTGTTAGATTTAGGTTCCGAAAATACGGGTTTAATATCATGCGATAAATGCGTGCCCTCAATCACATAATTCTCAGGTATAAATGTCCTCGATTTTGGAATCAAGATGTATTTTTTACTTATTTCCCTCAAAATAGATATGTCATCAAATTGTCTTGGGATGTCTAGTTGTAAGTTTGGTTGCACTTGGATTGTTTGTTGGTGTACGTGAGACACCGGGATCACATCATTTATTCTTATATTTTCTGGTCGATATTCGAATCTATTGAATGAGGGCTGACTATGTTCTGCAAAAATCTACAACAAAAAATTACAGGAAGAGTTTTAAAAGAGAACAGAGAAACATTTATTAGACTCCGTTCTTTGATTCGATTGCTAATTACCTAATAAGTCTAATAACCTACCTTGGGTCGAAGTTGGAAAGCTGCAGAAGTGGTGTAACGCATCTTGTCGAGACGTTGCAATATGAAATCATTGCGTTCTTTACGTTTCTTATCTTCTTCGAGAAACGAATCATATTGCTTCCTCAAAATGTTTATACGATCCGTTCTTACTCTGCAAATCAAATCAAAGAGTCATACCCAATGAAATACTGCGCTGGATAACTTACCTAAGGGAATTTATCTCAAATTACTTTTTCTCTGATTTTTTCCCCATGTATGATTGTTTTTGTTTGATCAATCAGTGAACATACGAGTAAAATAAGAGCAAACTGACTGGGATGGTACCGACTACCAAGCGACGTAAACAAAGCAATGACGTGCCGACCTTTGCAAAGGTTTGCATGGCTTAGGAATTGGCGCATGTTGAAGTCGACACAAATACAGTTAGTGGTTTCTATAACCAGCTTAGAGCGTGTTTACATTTGATTCTCTATATATTTTACTAGCTGCGTACCGCGGTTTCACCCGCGTCAGTCCCGATCCCGTGGGAATATCGGGATCAAAAGCCTATGTTACTCAGGGTGAATGTAGCTTTATAATGGTGAAATAATTTTTGAAATCGGTCCAGTAGTTTTTGAGTTTATTCATTACAAACATACAGACACACACAAAAATACAAATCTTTCCTCTTTATAATATTAGTGTAGAAGTGTAGATTTAAAGATAGGAAGGGCATTTGCAGTAGCTTAATCAATTGCAACAACTAGGCGTTTAAGCAAGTAGGTATAGATCTATAAAATTATCTCATATAATTATTATAGAGATGGGCCGACTAGTCGGCAGTTTCACCGACTAGTCGGCAGGTGCCGACTAGTCGTCAACTAACAATTATGCAATAAAACCAATGTTTAATTAATTTAATTAGTACTACAGTTTACAAGGTGGGTAGTCAGAAAAACATAAACAAAACACGTCATAGCTTACAAACATCATCTAAACATCAAAAATGTCATAACTATGCCTCAGCTCCATTTTTTATCCTACTTTTATTTTTATTCCAACCATTTTTTGGAAGTTTCACTATAGCTTGCGAAGTGCAAATTTATCAAAAAATAGCAACAATCGCCGAGTGATCATGATTAACCCAAATATCTCGGAATTATAATGTTCTCCATTGCCGACTAGTCGGCAAATTTGGAACCGACTAGTCGGCTAGTCTGCTAGTCGGCAGAACCCCTAGTCGGCCCATCTCTAATAATTAATCATTAACATGGATAAGGTAGTATTGAATATGTTATATTAGGTATATCAGAGTAGGTAGATAGTTATAGTAATACCTATTGTAATTCAATCAGGGTAATAACCACTCGTGCAGTAAGCATTTACCTACCTATACGTAACAATGATACCTTTCCAATATACCTATAGAAAAAAATCTGGTTTAAATTAAACCAATGTGTAGGAAGCTTATGATGGTGTCAGGCACCACTTGGTACGATATTCACCATCGCACCGTAATAGTTTCGTGAAACGCTAACTTATACCTCACAAATATGACCTTCGACCTTGATATACGTGTCTAGCTACAATGTAGATACCTCGTCAAAAGATGTCACATCTAAATAAAAGTATACTGCAAGCCTTGTGTGGGTACTTAGGTACTTTTTACCTGACTGCCGAGTGCCGAAGGAGGGTTATGTTTTTCGAGAGTATGTATGTGTGGAGTGAGTGGGTATGAATGAATAGGTATATCCAATTTTCTTTTGTCACTCTCTGTAGCCTGAACGGTTCGATGGATTTTAGTATATGGGGTGTCATTATTTAATGATGAGAATAACCCTTCACGTATCTTAGCCGCTCCGCGGAGGAGTGCGACGGTTCCGCGGAGGAGTGCGACGGTTTAGGTAGGTAAGTATACCTATAGCTGCAGTTATATAGAACTATCGACCCTGTGTGCGACAGCCCTTCAGGGCGTTTTTACTTTTTAGTGTCGTGCGTGTCTGCTCAGCTCACGCATGCGGGATTCCCATACGAATATCCATGCGGATACCATGCGAATTTCCATGCGTGAGGAATTTGTGTCAAAATTCCGCGTGCGTGAGCAAACTCAACACTAACACACACTAACCGCACTGTATGCAGTATATACAGAAACGTTTGCACATTTATCCGAAACCCCTGCAATACTGAAGTGCAGTTGCTGGTCCTGTAAGCCTCTTATGCTTGTACTATAGGTACTAAACAGCGGGTTATACAACATATTTAATAGTAGGTACAAAGAAGACGTTAGGTAATACCTAATTATTGTCTATCGACGCGCTATTGAAAATATCCGCAACCTTTGTGTATTGTTACTCAAGGAGGCAGGTACTTACATCATTCCATTTCTACATTTCAGCATTGTGATCATGTTACCTTATGATAAGTTCTATTGTTTTATTTATAATCTAACAAACTCCCAAAACAAGTCAACAAAATGTCTATTATTTTTCCTGTCAGCATTGATCTATTGTATAGTCTTTCAAAATTCATAAAATTTTGTCAACGTAAGATTTTAGTCCTTTCAATGGGTCCTTTCTCATTAGATATAATATTTTATTTTTAGCCTCTACCGTCCGACTGCAGGCCCGGCACTAAGCGGACCTTAGGCTGCCGAGAGGGATGCAACCGGGAACATAGCTCGGATGATGATGATGACCGTCCCACTGCAGGGCAAGGGCTCTTTTCTATATATATATATCTACTCTGGTCCCTATCTAGTGCCACCTGTGTCCAGACTACATAGCATAAGTTCGTTGATCCAGACCCTCAGTCCAAAAATATCCCAAAACTTTTCGCGCAATTTTTTACTCTGGCTTTTTGATTTTTGTCAAGGTTATTGTTGGGAGTTTTCGCGGGAAAATGGTAGGTAGGTAAATGTGTTGCCAAATTTACATTTTAGTGAAACCTAGTGAAAATTATTTAGTTTTGGTGGCATATTAGTTCGCTAGGAGTCTAGGAGTAAAGTGTTCTGTGATATAGTTTCAGGAAAGCGTAGAAGTGTAATGCAGGAAGCGGAGACATATTGTGACATTGGTCATCAGTCTATGTTATTGATGAACAAAAAAAAACTTAACAACTGTCATTTTGACAGTTTTGCGAAAACATAACCTCAAATCGGTCGATTTTTCATATAGTGTTAAAAAATAATATTTATTAACATTAAATGAACGGTTTATTTACCAAGTCAGAAAGCGTTCTGAGAGTATAAAACAAGACACCTTACCCATCTCCCATAGTCAAGTAAGTAGGTACAAAATTAAATAAATATAAAATAAACTTAGCTCTGGTTCAGCTGCAACTTTTCTAAAACTATTTTCGAATGTTAAACAGGCTATGGCAATTCATAAATGGTGGCATAGATTTGTTCGTCGCAGAACCAAGCCTATTCCTGAAGACATAGCTGTATTATGGAAGCGGCGTCTCAGCATTGCGTACGGGATTCTAGCGTGGAATGCGTTTGGCTTAATGGTGTACAGCATGTTCCAGGGCAAGATGGATTGGGCGCATTACCACGGTCTTAAAACTGATGAGGAAGTTGCTGCTAGACCGGGTGTGTTTTTAATGACTAACTATCTTGATTATCCTACTAATATTAATAAATGTCCAAGTTTTGCGTGTAAGTAAATAAACATATTTGTTTGTTACTACTTCACGCAAAAACTATTGAACCGATGGCGATAAAACTTGCTAATATAGCTGGATGAACACAAAGGATTCTTTTTATTCCGATATTCCTGTAGGTTCGGGTTTTAAGAGGGTGAAACTGGGGCACTGCTAGCCTGGGCTTTTCCAAATGAAAACTTATTGAATCTTCATAGGTATCTCATCAGAAAAACTTATTTGATGATGGATGGGATATGGTAGTTACATGGTAGTATAAATAGTACTTAAAACTGCAGTACATTGAGTTACTTATGTATTTATTAAAAGCTAATCTAGGTTTAAATAATGTTAGGTATCATGTAGATTCCTAACATAATTTAAACTAAGATACTTATATTTTCAATGTAATTTTTAGCTGCAGCATGGGCAGATACATTAGGAATCCGGAATGCCAAAGTGTACAGAATATCTGGTTTTACAAAAGTTAATGAATATGAAATCAAAGAAGGTGAAATAATAGAAGAAGTCAAGAAGTCTCCCTCAGAAACCGAGGAACTTGCCGAGTAATTTTTTTAAGTAAAAAAAAACAATATGTAGATGTGTAAATACCATTATTAATATGAAATGTAAATAAATGTTAGTTATTATATTAAACACACACATTTGGTTTTTATTTACTAGCTAGAGCTTAGTACAAATCCTATACTGTCCCATTGGGTCACATTTTACGCAACTGAGATAACTTTTTCAGCATAGGTGGTGAGGAGCAGTGTTGGTCTAGTGGTAGATAGTGCGACTTTCATTCCGAAGGTAGTGGTTTCGAATCCCGGCCAACCAATGTTTTTTTGTTTAACAAAAATGTATGTGCACTATTATAAATAAATAAATAAATTCTGTGAACAACACACAGCGCCATCTAGCCCCGTGGTAAGCGACTAAGCTTGTGTTACGGTGACTAGACAACGGATATAATACTTATATTTATTTTTCTTTTGTAAATACATACATATTATACATAGAAGGACACCCAGACCAGACACAAATATTTATTTTTAAGCATAAATACTTGCACCCGGCGGGAATCGAACCCGCAACCTCCTGCATTGCAGTCGCGCTCTCGCACGACGCGCCACAGAGGTCGTCTTACGTATTAACATCACTCTTACGGTGAAGCAGTCACGCAGAAAGGCCCAGTTATAGGGCTACTTGCGAAAACACACAGTAAAATCTAGGTGTTAGTCCAGATGTCTGAACCTATCACCTGCAGGGATTTCAAGTCTTGGAAAGTTAACCTCAAGTCTGGAAAGAGTTGAAAGTGGCTAATAAAAATCAATGAAAAACTATATTTTATAAATATAAATATTTATTCGTTTCATAAAGGCACTTATTCTTACATATCTATACATTAAAATTGGAAGATACAATGTCAATACTTCGTAAAATATAAATTAAAATAATTTCATTACAATATTGGGCATTTATGCATAACCTACATAATAGATCACAGCTCAATAAGGCAAATGATGTCACATTCAACAATTTGAATGTCCTTGGTATGTGATACCACGGCGACGTCTTTTCTCCAATTCTTGGAGCAAAGCAGATCTGAAACCATCAAAATAATGTTACTTTAATACAGGGGTTCCTTAAGGGGGGGGTGCAGGGACCTTTACAGGGGGGCGCGGGCCACCTGCGATCGCTGAGACAATGCATTTCAGACTGTTTAATACAACCAATGAAATTGACGCCTATGTCAAGAACATAATATTGATTCTTCAGCGGGCGAATTTCTGAATAATAAGAACCATAACAGCCTTTAGACTGCCCCCGCGCCAACCTCACGGGAGCTATTAAATGTATTTGGTACTACTTATCAAATACCTTTTGTAACAATTTAATTATCAATAAAAATATTTATTTTGTAATTGAATCCTTTTTAGGGTTCCGTACCCAAAAGGTAAAAACGGACCTGATAATCTGGACTGGAGGGGGGCGCGGATTTTTTTTTATGGTCGAAAGGGGGCGCGTCTCAAAAAAGTTGGGAACCCCTGCTATAATACAAATTATATAGGATTGTAATAAATTTTGATATTAATATAACTCATATGTTTGAATCCCTGTGCATTAATTTATTCCCTAGGAAAAAGTTATGTACGCTATTAACATTGCTCTTACAGTGAAGGACACTCTGTGAGGAAACCCACGACTAAAGGTCATAGCACACTTACACGACTCCGCTCCCACCCGGCAAAAATAATATAATTCAAAAATGGGCTCTAAATATTGATCTTTAGATATATTTTACATTGGCATCATAAATTACCGCCGTCAGACTGCTCGGGAGTCGACGCCTCGCTGGCCGCACGTTGTAGCCTAGCGGTCTGCTAGCAGTAGCCGCGCGCGCCGTCGCGGAGTGTTGGCAACCGTACGATTAAAATCGTATTCGCGAAAAGCGAGAGCGGTAGGCGGGTGGACAGCTGGCCGTCTGCTAGCTGTCGCCGCGTGGACTGCGAGCAGTCGTCTTAGTTTTGGGCAGTGTTGGGTGGGAGCGGTGTTGGCGCAGAGTCGTTTAAGTGTGCTATGACCTTTAGTTAGCTCAAGACATTTTGACCAGTTCTTTCCTCTGGCCATGGCTGACTAGATTGGAAAGGTGGTAAAGGTGCCAGGGGAAGCCTAATAATCACCCCTTAATAAATAATTTATAAATACTATGGATTAAAGTGTTTGCCTGTATATACTTCTCTTTCAATAGTATAAACTTATTTGCCATATGAAATTTCCGTGATAATGGCCCCTTCTTTAAATTCTATAAAAGCGCGCAGGCTGCATACGAATTAGTCGTACGTATACTGATTTGTATGCAATTTGCGCGCTTCCATAGTACTTGGAAAGATAGGAATATTCGTACGTTAGCGCACGGGTGAAATCCGGACGAAAACGTGCCCAAAGTGCGGCCGACCTCATGCATTATTTTAAACGGTCATACAAACCTGTACTGTTCATATTTCATCACAATTAGCTGAAGCTCCTGCTTGTAAAGGCGCGTCAACATGTCCGAGAAGCAGTCTAACTCGCTCAGTCTAAACATGTCCCAACGCAACTTGTGATCCAATTCTTGATCAGCTGGAATGTTATGGAGAATAAAATATGATGCATCAAATCGCCCATTTTATTCCCAAAGGTGCAATCTATCTTCATATATAATTTCATCAAAATCGGGCCAGCGGTTACGGGGATTACCTACCCCAATATGCATACATACATGTTACCAACGTTATCTCTTTAAAATATTTTAAGTAATAAATAAGAGAGTGAAAAACGCATGTGCTGTGTGACCAACCTCTTCAACTTTAAAAATGGGTTATATTCTTCTATGGTAGATAAGGGGTATAACGGCATATGGTGCACGCTCAAATGACTGTTTCTTACCTTTGGAATAAACAATAAGCCAATGAGGAATCTCCTCGAGCAAATACGGAGGAACTAACGCAGGAACATAAGGACTGACTACGTAACAGCCGCCGACTAAACACGGGTGCGCAAATGTAGTCTGATGTGTTATTTCACTGTAACAAAAATTTAATGGTAATATTTGGCACCTGTAACGATTTTATTAAAATGTATGTTTTATTTTCTCTTAACTACTAAATCAGTTTTTAATAATTAGATTATGATTTTAGAAGAAGTTCCCTCCGAGGATAGTGGGTTCGAATCCCGACCGACTTCTTCTTTCACTGTAAGTGCGTATACAGAAAGAAAGCTGGAAACTTATAAGCGCTTACCGTTCTACACAAAGGAAGCAGGTTGAGGCAGAATGTCGGACTCATCGGACGATGTTATGACGTCAGCAGCCCAGCGCTGACCAGCGCGTGTTGAAGCTTGTCGGCACCGATCAGTGCGGCGCGGGTTCATACATTTCCCTGCGCGGGTCACCAGCGCTGACAAGCGCTGGGAAGCGCTTGTAAGCGCTTATAAGTTTCCAGCTTTCTTTCTGTATACGGCCTAAGAGCGAGGAACGTCTTTATCGCTCTTTCGGTGACGTAAACCGACGAAACATGTCCTAGCGGACTCATCACGGTCCGGAGTCATGGAACATTTTCCAATTTGGGGCGCCTTACTGCCTATCCTCTCTAAGAGGAGGCCCACGCCTTTCAACTCCCTCCATTACTTGCCTAGTAGCGGCCCCACTTGACAGCCCAGGGCATTCCAGGCGGGGTTCGCTGTATCGTAAGGTGTTCCCGAAAAGCACCGTCCAGGATTAGTCATAGAAAGATAGTCTCCCCAAAGCTAGTGTTCGGTTCTCTATATAGGAGAGCTGCCTCGTGCCCAAGCCCCCGCCCTACAGGGGGACAAATTAGCGGGCTAACAAAAAGAAATACGTGTGTAAATCATACATCACACAGCAAATTAGCCCAACGCGCCACAGAGGTCGACCTAAGAAAAGGTAGTACCAACTTGAAGTAAAAGACTCCATGATGCGGGGTGGATATCCTCTGCCAGGGCTGCGGCACGCTCTCGAGCGGGTGGGTCCAGTGCGTGGTCTGCGTGTTGTGGTCCATGTAGTAGCGGTAATACCAACTTGAAGTAAAAGACTCCATGATGCGGGGTGGATATCCTCTGCCAGGGCTGCGGCACGCTCTCGAGCGGGTGGGTCCAGTGCGTGGTCTGCGTGTTGTGGTCCATGTAGTAGCGGTAATACCAACTTGAAGTAAAAGACTCCATGATGCGGGGTGGATATCCTCTGCCAGGGCTGCGGCACGCTCTCGAGCGGGTGGGTCCAGTGCGTGGTCTGCGTGTTGTGGTCCATGTAGTAGCGTTAATACCAACTTGAAGTAAAAGACTCCATGATGCGGGGTGGATATCCTCTGCCAGGGCTGCGGCACGCTCTCGAGCGGGTGGGTCCAGTGCGTGGTCTGCGTGTTGTGGTCCATGTAGTAGCGTTAATACCAACTTGAAGTAAAAGACTCCATGATGCGGGGTGGATATCCTCTGCCAGGGCTGCGGCACGCTCTCGAGCGGGTGGGTCCAGTGCGTGGTCTGCGTGTTGTGGTCCATGTAGTAGCGGCGGCCGCGCAGCGTGCGGTCGGCGGACCAGCCCGGCGGCAGCGGCAGCTCGCACTCCTCCAGCTCCGACCCCGGCCCCGCTGTCGAGTCGAGAACAGTATAGGGTAGGTATATAGGGAGGTATTTATGTGTCAATAATAGAAGAATGTACTTTATTAATATTGGAACTCCCCGGACTTGTACTATTTTTTATGTATTCTGTGCTATGGGTCGCCGGGTCTAGATAAGTTTACTACTACGCATTTGTAGATATTATTACGAAGTTATTTAAATTACAGAACACTAAAAGAAGTTCCTGCTATTATTTTAGAGTTAGTTACCTTGATTAGTAGAGATGATACTGCTTCCATGTGCTTTGTTGTGGTAAGGCAAGACAGATGTATTCACGTAGTTTGAATATATCGGCGACGGAGGCTGGCTGGCCGAAGGGTAGGCTATAAACGCAACAGAAAACTAACATAAATAAAAGAAGTTTTCCACAACGTGCCACGGAGAATTAAGGTCTCTGCATACGTAACGTTTCCCGGACGGGACGTGCCAATTTCTACATACAAAAGTCCCGTGCCATCCCCCTCATCGTTACCCGACGGGATTTTTGTCCGAGAAACGTTACGTATGCAAAGACCCTTAGATTAGTAAAAAAAAATTAAATTCACACGATTTTGACAGTCTTCTCGCCACCAAGACTACTGCAACATAGTCGAAACGTCTAGGTAAGAAAATAAATAATAATAATACGCGATTAAGACTCGGAAAAAGGTAACCAGTGAAAGATTTAGCTTACAATCTGCACAGTTATGAAGGCGTATCGAATGTGGAGAGGGCGGGTGTACTCGTGGAGTGAGGCTCATGTTGGATGACAGCCGCTGCATGCTCGATTCTCGGGAACCATACTGCTGTTGTTTTTGTTGCTGAACCTGTGTTACAAAAAATAATAATAAACTGGGTATGGAATTTTACTTTAAAAACTTTAATTCAGTGTTTTAAGGGGGAAAGGTTACCTACACTTTCTCCATCCTTAAGTAGTTATCTTTCTTATATATAAAAATGAAACGTTTTCCGTTGTCACGACATCACGCGTGAACGGCTGGACCGATTTCGATAATTCTTTTTTTGTCGTGTTTGCTATTGTCAGGAGAAGGTTCTTATGAAAGAAAAAATGCTAAACCGATTTTGATGAATTTTATTTTTTTATACTAAACGACAGGACAACGTCTGTCGGGTCAGCTAGTAAATAATAAATTCATTTATTTCTTCCTCTTATAACAATATACATTGATTAAGTAGGTTCACTGTTTCCTCCCTGGATAGAGACATTAGAACAAATATGTTTATGCCATAAAACATATATCTGCTCTGCTATAGCCATGTTTTAGTTTTTTTTTTCATATTCTAAGTTTCTAAAATTTTCGTTTTATTCTAATTAGAAAATAATTTTTATAAAATAATTAAATAGGGGCATAGGGTCATGGCAGATATAGGTTTTATGGAACTTATGGCATAAACATATTTGCTCTAATGTCTTTATCCAGGGAGGAAACAGTTGACTATGTTTGTATGGAGAAGGAGTAGGTATCCTTTTCTCTTAAAAGTTTTTACAACAAATGAATTCCATGCAAAGACAAATACTGAGTTAAACCTTTGTTCATCTGATTAGCAGATGACGCAAACATAAAGAGGGTTGAAATTTTAAATGTAATAGAGAACGCAGTTATGCACCATGGATTATTACAAATTGCAAGTTCTAACAGCAAAAAAGTAAATGAGTATAATCAAATTTTAATTAATAATAATTAGAAAACCTGTTGTTGATTCTGGTAAATAGGATCTTCTGGTTGATGCCTGTAATATCTGTAACTTGTCTGTCTGCTAAATGACTCATCAATTTCATTGAGTGTTGATTGGGATGCCTAGAAACAACCAACATTTATAAACAAAGTAATATGCTTTACATAGACTAGGATTATCAGTTATTATGGGTAAAGCCTCAAGTATGAAAGATGATTCATTATGACATAGATCTAAATTTAATATAGACCCCTGTACCTATGTAGGTTTACTCTTTAGGGATGATTTCTACTAGATTGGGTCGTGTCCAGGCCGGGGCGGGGAAAAGCTACTTAGACAGCTTTTGTTTTGCATGTTGTCTGTGCTTTGTTCATAGAAAAGTAGCCCATCCCCGCCTTGGCTTGGTCTAGTATAAATCATTGTTTAATAGGACAAAATCTTGGGGCCATGAGAAAACAATGATTCTACTTAATATACTTTGGGCTTTAGCCATAACAATATTCAATAATATAAAGGGTGTTTACCACATTAGAATCCAAGTGGAATTGTGAATTATGGCTGTTTGATGTACTAGCACCATCAGAGCTCGTCGATAGACTAGCAAATCTACAAAAAGTATTATTATTTTATTCACCATCTTTATGGCTACCAATTTAATCAAATTCTTAGTATTCTCTAGCTTTTATTTTAAAGTTTTCGCCGCACATTGAAAACTTAGTTTTTGAACCATTCCTTTACAAAATTCTGCATTTTGGAAGACATTTTCTTCAAGCAAAATTGTTGGTATTGGCTTGGGGTGCACTTTAGAATCCTACGTCACGAATTTGTATAAAAAAAGACTGATAGGAGATAGAGGAGAAACAGGGCTAACCATTATTGCTAGTTTTATGTTGAGCAATGAAAAAAAAATTTTCATTCATTTTTACTTGAACTTCGAAAAAAATATACGGATCACCCCGACTTGGATAGGTTAGGTTAATGTTAGAACATGATTACGCGCTAATTCTATCCATAAATAAAACTATGCTGCGAAGACTAAACTGCTGCCAAAGCTGCAAAGGTGAGTGTCTTGTGCTGCGTTTTGTTACGCAAGGGCTGAGGGGCTGCTGCTACAGCCCTTGCGTCGCGCTGGAGCCCACACATATTCTAATTTTAGCAAAATTATAACCTCCAAATTATTATTATATTTATGGTATTTTCTAAATTACGCATCTGCTCAAGAGGGGAAGATGTTAGGGGGGTTGTACAACACTCCCCCCCTCCCCCCACCCCTCCCTACCCCCAAAATCGTGACGTAGGATTCTAAAGTGCAACCTTGGCTTGTTCCGTCATACTCTGTTGTTGAGTTTGTAAGTGTAATCAAATATTTTTACACTCAATCAAAACACATATATGAATGTCACAGGCTGTCTTGCCAGCAAGTAGAAATACAGTGGGGTACAGCTGGTAAACAGCTTTGTTTATCATTATCAACAATCACAAGTTTTTAAAGTACATAGATAGAGATAGTTTTTACATACCTGTGTGCTAAATTCGGTACTGACTCGCTAGGAGTATATTTCCCCGCATGACCACTCATAGTTTGTGCTTTGCCAAATTTATTCTCGTGGCTACTGGAAACAGCATCGTTAGCTCCGAATGGTTGACTTCGAGGTCTTTTATTGTGTTCTGTTGTCCACACATTGATTACTGCAAGGATTAGGGGGATATGGTAGAACTTTAAACAATTAAACGGCGAAAATACAGTATTAGTAACTAAACAAACAGATGTCTAGAACTTGTTTTCTTACTTGGTAAATCCGGTGGTGTGTCCTTCTTGATGTATTTCCCAACAACACCTTCGTTTACTGCTTTCTGACCCTTCCTTGATATCATGATTTAATTGTATTATTAGCATCTAGGACTGAATTCTTAGTTATACTTTTACTACCGAATTTATTGGGAAATAAAATAAATGAAAATAAAAAGCCATTGAAACTCAAGCAAACAAACAGACAAAAATTTTTCTCAATCAAACTGTCATACATTTTTATGACATTACAAATTTATTTTTTTATTTTTCTGACGAGTTAGGCAACAAGCGATAATCCAATGACTACGCCCATGAGTGACTTTTAATTTACTTTTATCTATTACGTCTTGTCTCATAAATATTATTCTTCATATAGTTTAGTTTTTCTTCATCTTTCTTAAATTTCATCAATTGCAATAGCATTCAACAAAAACAAATCGAGTTAAGAAGTTAATCACTTAATCATAAAAGTGAGATGAGGCCAAATTAACAAAAATAATTTGCCTGCCCATTTACTTTAAATAAGATATTAAAAAAACAAAGATAAAAACATAACCTCGAAAAATTTGATGAACATTGTTTTTTTGGTAGCATAAAGTAGCATTGTGCATTCAAAATGTTCTATCTAATTGGTTTGGGCCTCGGAGATGCCAAAGATATAACAGTTAAGGGTCTAGAAATTGTTAAGCAATGTGATAAAGTCTATTTAGAAGCTTACACCTCAATACTTACTGTAGGTAAAGAAAGTTTGGTAAGTAACTTTATTTTCAAGTTCACTTTTCAATATATTCCATTGTATATAACAGAAATATTATTTAATTGTTCTCCAATTATGGAGAATTGGTACCAAATCTACGCGGCATTGTAAGTCTTCTGCTTAGTCATTCTTCTCCACTCCAACCCTGATCCCTATAATATTCATAAAGTACCCCCTAACTATCTTCTATGTATTGTATGTCCTGAAAGACAAAACTAACAAATATTATTTAAAAACTAGGTTTTACCGAATACCGTGCGGTAAAACCTAGTTTTTAAATAATATTTGTTTCCAGGAAGAGTTCTACGGCAGGCCATTGATATTAGCTGACCGAGAACTGTGTGAAAGCAATATTGATGACATATTAAAACAAGCTTGTAGTGAGGAGATCGCTCTGCTTGTGGTTGGTGATCCACTGGGTGCTACAACTCATACGGATATGCTTCTACGAGCTAAAGACTTTGGAGTAAAGACTCAGGTATAAAAATTAAATTAACTTACCACATCTTTTATTTTTATGTACATGTCCCACTGTCCAACAATATAATATTAAGGTTTCTTAAGTTTTCATTCTGTCTACTGGCAAACTGGAGGTCTGGAAACACTTTGTGGGCATTAAAAAATGTTTTTAATAAAATAAAATCAACACAAAACCGAAAAATGAGTTTAATCATAAGGTCACCTGGTTATGTAAAGAGTTATAAAACCTGTGTTCATATTTTTTCTGTGAATTTGGTTTTCCATTTTAGAGCCCAAGGTATCTTGCTATATATCAGACCAAAAATGTTGTAGCTCTTCTAATAATCTCATTTTGCTCTATCTCTAATTTACAGATAGTTCACAATGCATCAATAATGAATGCAGTGAGTTGCTGTGGGCTTCAATTGTATAATTTTGGAGAAACTATTTCAATTCCTTATTGGAGCGAAACATGGAAACCAGACAGCTTTTTTGAAAAGATAGTTGGGAATTTCAAAAGGAATTTACACACTTTGTGTTTACTTGGTAAAGGAATTGCCTATTTAATGTTCTAAATACCATTTTTGACAACACAAACATTGCATGTAATATTTTGTAAATTTTTCAGATATTAAAGTAAAAGAACCTACAGAAGAATCACTAACCAAGAAAGTTCGCCAGTATATGGATCCAAAATTTATGTCTGTCAAAGAAGCAGCACAACAACTGATTCAGATAATTGAAAGGAATTCCAATACAGGTACAGGCTGAATCTTATTGGAAATTAAAAATAACACAATCAAATTATTTAGCAAATACTTTATATTGGACTTTCTTATAGGTATTGAAAGGAGTAGCACTGCTGTAGGCCTGTCCAGAGTAGGAGCTCCAGATCAAAGTATAAGTGTGATGTCTATAGAAGAAATGCAGCATTGTGACCTAGGCCCCCCTCTCCACAGTATGGTCATACCGGCACCTAATTTACACCCCCTTGAATTAGATTACTTGGCTCAGTTTAGAAAAAACACACAATAAATGGAGTTTAATTCATATTATTTTATTTACAATCATACATAATACTTACACAATTTAAAAACTGATTAACAAAATTCGAGTCGACTTGATTGTAAGAAATTAGAACATTCAAACTTATGTTGGTCCACAAAGCTACCACAAAATACTTGCTACAACATAAAATTAATATTAATAAACCTGTCATAATCATAAAAAGGTACATTAATTTATTATTTGGTCTAGGTTTCTTCATAATAATTATAAATAAGTAAATGAAAACTACAATGATTTAATATACAAATAACGGAATGTAGAGATACCAATGTTGAGGTAATTATTGATTACCCATGTAATTGGTACACTTACATATATCAACTCTAGATAAAACTGGAAAATGGTGGGTCACATTTTAATTAATTAAGTATAATTAATAATAATATTAAAAATAGGAAAAGATATCGCTTATATTAATGGAATTTTACATTATGTAACACTAGGATTCATTCTATCATAATAATAATTATACAGTCTTTAGACTTATGGGTACATACACAATTTCAATATAATATTTAGTAATTTTATGAGACAAAATTATGTAACTGGTGCTCTCTATTTATCAAGTGAGATTACAAATTGGTGAACAATATTATAAATTTTATAAACATCAATTTAGAGTATTATTTATTTATTTGATTGATAAATAAATGTTATTATTAACTTATACTGCAGACACTTGTTGGTCATCATCATCCTCATCAGGTGCATCTTGATAGTATTCGTAAGGGCGGGTGACTCCTTCATGTGAATGTGCTCGACTGAGGCGTTCTAGACGCGCGACTTGAGCTGCGAGCGTGTAGGGCATGCGGGGCGGCGGCACGGGCCGGGCGCAGTTCGCCCCCGCGACCGTCACTCCGCAGGAGCCGTGCCCACTGTCGCTGGAAGTCGCCGACCCTGTCTTACGCAAAGGATTCACTAGAGACGTGACACTGCTGCTTTCCACAGATAAGTCAACTGGCAGTGGGGTTGGAGTATCAGAATGTGATCTCTCATGGGCAGTGCGTGGGCAGCATATACCAGGTCCTGGACCATCACGCCGGTGCGAACATGGTGATGGACCAGATGGTGGAGGTCGAGGTTGATGTGGCCTAGTTTTAGCGGGTTCTGATAACGCTAATAGTTTTCTAACAGCTTGTGGGGATGCAGTTCCGAATTTATTTCCTGCAAAACTCTTTTTACCCTCACTAGCTGAAGAAGCACTGCTGGTTGTAGATAGTGATGGAGAAGGATGTCTTCGGCGCGGTATTACCGGCGCGGGACCAGCTCCTTCACATTCAAGGGAGAGTGCATGTAATCTCTCCTCATCAGTTTCAACATGCATTCGATTCAAATATGCTTTGACACGTCGAACCATTTGAGCCTCTTCAAACATCTTCTTGGGATTTGGTACATTTGAAGATTTTTTCCTCCTTTTGACAGTTACTTGACCTTGTTGCAATCCACCAGGGGTACACATATTGGTCAGAGTTCTCACTTCCTTAGCAATCATCCGCAACTTTTCGAAATTAACCATTCCTTCTACTCTAGTATCATTTCCCAGATGGATGAAGGTAAGGTCTTTTTTAACTACTGGATAGAATGGAACAACAGGGGCGCGACCTTGCTCTATTGAAACAAGTTGTCTATACTTAGACATGTTCCTTGAAGGATCCATTAGCATTTGTAAATCAGTAAACAGTTTAAAATATTTTGTGGGTAACTTTTCCCATGTCATACGAAGTCTGGATACAGCTCCATGACCTAGTCCAGAAATTATGGCAAACATCGAATTAAAATTTCTGTATTCTTTGCACTGTCGCGCCACTTTAATAAACTGTTTAATAATTTTAGATCTCCTGACAATATTCTGTTCATTAACAACTTCAGTTACAACCCAAAACATTTCTTTGTTTACAAGTTCTGCAAATTGTGTCAACATGGGTGTTCCATATCTGCTCTTCAATTCAAATAAATCATCAACATATTCTGTGCTTTCAATTTGGCAAAATATACAAAAATCTTGTAAAGTTAACTGAGTGGCTACTTCAACTGCATTTAGTTGTAGGAAATGAACAACACTGTCTCGAAGTAACTCCGGAGCCATTTCATCAGGTACTAAGGTTTCACTGATTCCATTTGTTTTTAAATAATATCTAGAACTCAACCCAATTCTTTCAGCAAGATTTTGCAATTGATCAGGTAAGCGGTGCTGCTTTATTATACCCCCATGTGCAACTGACACTTCACATAAAGAAAAATTTGAACTAGGATCTGTTATACCAAATTCCTGCAAAGTCAACATGACTACTTCTCTAGCAGTTGTCTCTTTATGCACCAGCAGATATTTGCAGGTCTGGTCTGCTTTATACACTTTAAGAACATGTTCAGGGTAGTCTGAAGACTGGTACTCGTCATAACATATTGATATGAGGTCTGGATTGCTGTGGGAGTTATAGAATGAAGCACTACTGTTAGCTTTGTTCAATGATTCAGAATTAGAAAGTATGCTGTCATCACTGTGCAAAACATCAGTAATAGTGTTTTTAGGGAGGATATTCATTTTCATTAAAGCTTTTTGAAGTCTTCTCTTAGGACCGAGAGTCATAAAACCCTTTTGAGGTTCTTTTTTAATATTCATTGGTTGTGGTTTCTTTGTCGGTGATTGAAAAACAGGATTCATGGTGATGGGATTTTCACTTAGAAGTTCAGCTGTGGATAATCTAGCTCTAGGGTCTGTTTGCCAACGGGCCATATTCACACAACCACCTCTCTGTCTGGGAGAATTTTCAGGTTTCTTCAACATTTCCTTAAAATCTAATAGGTTACTCTTAACTGTGATGCTTAAATGTGTTGAACCTGTAATTATTTCCATAGCTTTAGCATGACTGACATGTTGAAATGATTGACCATTTACTTCTAAAACTTGATCTCCTCGTTTTAATCCAACATCTTCAGCTTTAGAGTGTTTTTCGACCTTTTGTATGAAAATGCCATAGCCTCTTTCATATCCACCAATAATAGTAAAATTAAGAGGTTCATCTCTAGTGGGACGAGACAGTGTTATACTCCTTATTCTTGCTTTTGCCGAACATGCAAGATTCAACAGTCTCGATTGACTTTCCATCTTTTCCCTTTCTAATACCACTTCAAAACGTTCTAAGAAATCCATCATAGTGGGATCCATCTCAAAATCAGAAAAGTGATTATTTGCCCAAAGTAAAACTACTCTTGTTACTTTGTCCCGGACTGTTGAGTCTGAAAACCAGGCAAGAAGCTGCTTTGCTACAACTAATGGACTTTCAATAAAAGTCCTGTGCGTTAGGAGAAAATCTTCAACATAAGTTGAGTCACGGGAATTATCAGCAATGAGCTGAAGCATTAATTCATCTGGTGTGCCTCTGATCACAACATGCCCTTGAGGCCGACTCGACTCTCCCACTGCACCTCTGAACTCTGTAACCAACACTACAACCCCATTTTCATTCTCATGTCTTTTTATGTTTTCCTCTCCCTGATGTAATATACGATAGAAATCTTCTTGAGTCACACAAACAAACTGACAATCATCACATCTCGTGGTCATAACACCTCTGTGATATAATTTTTCCAATGTTGCCTCAGCCATGCCAAAGCTGTCACCAACGTTAAGATATTCTATTTCTCCATTAGGATGTTCGATGCCAACATGTCCATTGATAAGTACAGACCATGAGTCATGTTCCTCTCCATCATTCATCACTACAGTCCCAGCTTTCTCCACCACAGCAAATACCATCTTCATACAGAGTGCCCTTCGGACTGTGAGTGTCATGTTGGTAAAAGCCTTTAAATGCTGTGTAAAATCTAAGAGTATTTCAATGTCTTCATCTGTTCTTTCAGTGGGATCTTTTTCGAGGCATTCTCGGACTGCATCTCGGACAGTTAAGCTATCCATGCTCTCCTCCAAGTCTTCTTCTTCATCTGAGTCTACGATGGACTCGAGGAGTCCGGAAAGGTCTACCTCCATGTCCATGTCTAGAGAGCTGTGTACGGAGGTCATGGTGTCGCTGCCGCTGTATGCAGAGCTGGTGTCGCTGGCGTTTGAACACTTCAGTGTGTGGGGATACAGCTCTGGACTGTGACGGCCTCCACGCCCACCTCTCAACATTGTGAAGTTTCTAGCCAGTTTTACTGATCACCACCTGTTTCAACACACAAAATAAACAAATCAATTTTACATAAAACAAATTCCAATATTGAAAATGTATGAATCTAATAATAACTACAAAAATCTAAATTAAGTTTCTGTGTATTCCATTGTTTTACTCACGTTTTAACATTATTACATGAAAGATAAAAAAATATGTACGTAGGAGGGAAACTTGGTCGAACGATCAGTGGGAAACGTATCAAAATCAATGAAATAGCGAAGCAGACGACTTTCATTTCGTTTACATTCTGTACACAACATTGTTCGTACATCTATTCAGATTTACTATGTGATTGTGTCATATGTTTTTAAAAGCAATAGTAACAATAGCACTACGTGTACAAAACAATACAGCAAACGTTTCAAACCTTCACAATTTCTATTTATTTTGCATTCATGGCGGAACTGTCAGCGCTTCCATGTTGCTTTCTAAATTATTTCATCCAAATACTTCCAAAGGCAGCTTGTTATTGGGGATTAGCGAAAAAATATGAATGTCTGAATCCACAACACAGTTTCAATTACTATTTAGTAGCACTGAGAGCTTTCAAACCGTTTCAAAAACTAAAAAATAACTTTAGAAAGCCACTTTCTTCAAGTTTCTTCCACCAACCAAAGCTAAATGTCAACCATAGACTAATAAGAGTAAAGAAAGAGATCGATAGTATCAAAGTTTAGGAAGTGAGAGCGAGCAAGCATGATACGATGTTGTTCACTCTAAAATCTATTGTCTATTCTATTTTCAATTTATTTATTTTCTATTAATTTATTGCAATCGGATTGAGTAAATATTTAAAGTTATTATTTTACGACAGGCGACATGCTTGGTAACAATTTATCCATAAATGCAATAAACAACAAATTTAACAATCAATCATTGTCAAGATCCAGAAAAAACCTTTTGTTGAAAATATTAAAATAAATTCATTTTGGAATTTTGGACCGAAGCCAAAAGAAAAATTATAAATATTTTTACTCTGTAATAAAATGTCATCTGTGGACGGATATGAAATAAAATTTTACAAACATATTATTTTATTCGCCTAAAATCTCCGAAATTAAGATATTATCAAAACACTAAAAGCGACAATTATTTCTATAATAATTAATCTAATTTATGATTGTAATATAAAAAAAAATCTAAGTGTTTTTATATAAATAGTTATGTTACTGACAAACTGAACATTTTCTATCTCCATCTATTTTCAGAAATAGGTACTTTTCTATGTGTAGCGTTTTCGCAGCAATCCGTGATGTTATATCTTTTTAATATCAAATTAATAAATTGATCGCTTTTATAGATTTGCAAAAACGTTGAACAATCTCGTGAAAGTGTAAAATAACAAAATATTCAAGTGCTAAACGTTGTAGAATGCGTCCTGTTTCTCAGTCGAAACGGATGGTGAGCGATGGCGAGAATAAGATGATAGATTTTTGGTGTTAAAATTTTACTTCGTGTCATCACCGCCTAAGCTTCTGATTACGTCTAAACAGGACGATATCTGTTTCGTTTCCTTGTTTTTACGTGTTGTTTCGAATAATTCTGTAAAAAATCTCGTGTGATTATTGTTAGAAATTATTGTCATTGACTGACCGGCTGATATTACACGAGGCTTGTATGTATATGTGACTTCTACCTTCAGATATTAGTGACACGCCTCAGAAAATAAAACTGAAATTGTGACTCGGATTGTTCCTCGCTGTATTTGTATCAATTTAGCGATAAAGACGTTTTAAAATTACGTAACTGTTGTGGAATCTTGAAGTGTGTATAAAGAATGGCCTGAGTGTGACCACTCCATTACCGTCATGTGTGGCGAAGGAATGTTTGTTTAGGCTCTAATATTGTGCTACGTCCTTACGGGAAGTGCGCGTTCGTCTTGTGGACTCAGCCAGATCATGACACTATCCGAAACAAAACAATTCACGCATTGATCAGAATCTACATATTGCCGTTTGGGACACTTTTACACTGCCAAAATGTCTTCGGGAACGTTTGTGGATAGGATTGATCCATTCGCCAAGCGATCTTTGAAGAAAAAGACGAAGAAGTCTCAGGGGTCCTCCAGATACCGCAATACCCAGGATGTGGAGCTCCAAGCTCTGCCTCTGTTCAAAGGTAAGCACTATCGTAGAAGCGCGCGCGCGTACCTATACGCGTTCTCTCAGTATCTAATATCTACTTATCAAACTAGGCAAGTACCTACCTACCTATCACTATTTGCTAAAACTATCTAGTTGTAGGTATTTGTTGTTGGCTCTCTGGTATGGTGATCATTTATTAATATAACCAAATAGCATTTGAGTTTTTGTTTTGATATTTATTTTAACCTATATTTTATAAATAATACTGTCCTGTTATAAAGGTTGTGCTTCTGTGGTATAACATCAGTTGCACACTTGTGTTAGTAATAAAGGTACACAATATCTACCAGCAATTTTCATCCAAAGACTCTTTGATTTTGAAGTTTTATCAGAGAGGTCTAGTTGTACTAAATGAACCCATGTACAATTCCAATTTAACTAGTCATTAGTTTGTTTTGTAGGGTAAACCTACAGAATATTTGTAGTATATCTACCTACCTACTTATTTAAATTCTTGGCTGGGAATTTTAAAACCAGCATAAACCAATTAAGTATTTAACTTAATTGAATTTTAAAATTGAAGATTTTTTTAAGTTAAAAAGATGATTAAAATTGAAGTTTAATTGTGCAAGAGTGATATCAATGAAAAATATTTAAGGAAAGTTTTATTAGCTTGAATTGGTTTTAAGGGATAGACTGTGTTAATAAATAACACTGCACTAAGTACCTACCTAACTCAGATTGTAGCAAACATATAGACTAATAAACTCATATCCCTTTTTTGCACCATGCAGTCGAATATAAAGGACACCAAACAACAGATTACTTACTTGTTAGAACAATCTTAAACCATACACAGCTAAAAACAAATATCTTTATTTAATACTCTTTTTAATAAAATCATCTGTTGAATAGAAAAAATCAAACCTCACAACACAACCTATGTTGCAGAACATTATCTAATATCTAATTTTAGTGCAGACTTTCTAATATTAGTAAATGAAAATGTTCAGTCTTTAAATAAATAATACACCTACATATGTTATGTTGATGTTCATACACCATCTTCTTTATGATACAACTAGTATACATAAACACCTTAAATAATGTGAACCATTCATGTGGTTAAGTTAGAAGTTGTAAAAGGTCAAAAATTATCAAAATCTTATTTTATAATGACCTGAAATTAAAGACATTTTAATTGCAGGGTGTTTTTTACTTTTAGCATTGTTTCAACGCTCAACATTTCGAGACATTTACAGGTACCTTCTTCAGGATTTACTGAAAACCGAAAAATGTCTTTAATTTCCGTACAACATTGTAAAAACAGAAGAAAATGTCTTTATAATCTTTATAATGACTTACATAAGTCTACAAACTTTAGGCCAAAATATAAAACCTATAAGAAACAAAACCCAAATGAAACAAAAAACCAAAAAAATAAAAAAGGATTTATTTATGAGGAACAAGATAGGTACAATTTTCCTCTTTCAAGTAAAGACTTGTGATTATACTCAGTTTCAAGTAATAATATTTGCTTTGAGTTTAATCCGGTGGACTGCATATAGGTCAAGTAAGTAGGTATTTATCTGTTCATTAGCAAGTAGGGTTTAGGTTAGAATCAAAGTTACATTACTTATATCTATGAAACTGTTATTTTTAATTTATAACTTATATTAGTGTCTTTATCTATTTTGTTTCTGTGTGCTTGTCCTAATCATTTTTTTCTTTTCTAAATTTTTGACTGCTGAAAACACAACATTTGTGTTTTCTACCATGTTTGCCAGTGCGGTAGGCACACAACTGGTGTTTTTTTTCACTGGCATGTGTATATGATTGTTATTGTTATGGGCCCAGTAGCCAAAATGTTACCAGGATTTTTTAAAGAAGATTTGAACAACATAAATCATAACTATACTTTTCCTGCATTTGTGCTCATTCATTTATAAAATTACACCAAAATTAAGCAAAAATGCAACTCAAATGACACTTGTCATCTTCCGAGCAATTTTCCTGGTTGCATCACTGTGGGCATCCTGGGGTCTGCTTTTCTGTGTTACGTCTCCACTTCACACAAATTACACTAAACTAGAAAATTCTTCCAAAAACTCCCTAGCGATTCCTGGGTCTCTTCTCATTGTGAGTAGGTATGACTGGATTTTCTCTTTCCTGTTCTGGATGTTTACATGTTACTTATATTATAAATGTGGAAGTTACTCTGTCTATCCGTCTGTCTGTTATGCTTTCACACCAGTCCCGCTTGACCGATTTTGATAAATTTTGGTATAGAGATAGGTGGGGCCTTGGAGAATGACCTAGGCTACTTTATATCGCGCAAATTCCGCGGGATTGATACTTACGCGGTTGAAACCACGGGCGCAGTTAGTAATGTAAAATGTGGGATTGCTTACCTAGGACCACTTTGTTAATGTTCACCAAGCTAGGTGACATTTTATTTACTATTACTGCTAACCCTGTTGGTATCTAGAAATGTTAAAATTTTCAATTCCATGCATTGTCCAATATCAAAGAATTTTATTAAGTAGTCCAATGAATTGTAATAAGCAGAAAGCTAATGTAGTTGTATGATATGAAAATATGGGTTAATCTTATGCAAGGGGTTATCAGTGTAGTGTAGGCCACGATCTGATGGGAATATGATTGAAGTCTTATCTAGCCACAATAATGTTTAACAAACATCATACAAAAAACTTTTTTTGTCTGGCTTTTTTTTTCACTCATCAAGTTATTCTAATGGCAATATTACCTACTATTTTTACTTGACTATTTATTTATTAATTATCCAGATGCTGCCAGGTTTACTGTCTTTAATTTTAACTTAAATAGGTTGGTTACTAACCTATTTAATCCACTTATATCTATAAAATGCTTGGTCCTGACTGATCAACTCACAGCCTAAACCTCTGACAGTAGAGAGCTGAAATTTGGAGAGTGTGTTCTTCATATGATGTAGGCATCCGATAAGATAGGGGTTTTCGAAATTCTGGATCGGGACTTACGTGGGTGAAACCGCAGGCCCCAGCTAGTTATTACATCATATTGCTAATACAACTTATCCAATTTATACAAATATGTGATACACATAAATATGACCACGGCAAATACGATGGACTATAACTTGTAGACCAGGTTGGTTACATGAATTATTTTTCAGATAAAGTTATATTTTAGGTTTTGTTTGGGTTTCTAATCTATTCAAGGAATTACTTGAATCCAAGACCATTATTTAAAGGTACAATGTTTTTCTTTACGGTAATTTGTAGGTTCTCTGTTGGCTATTTTTATTTTATTGTGTTACTTATGTATTTACAAAGTATTGAGACTCCTATAAGTCTCTTGTTGTTTCTTCTCATTGGCGGCGCGCTCTGAAAACACATAGAGCTCCTAGTTTAAAGACAATGCAAAATGAGTTATAAATTGAATTTGTTACCGCGAATTTTCTATTTCCAGATGTTCCAAGTAGTGAACAGGAGGACCTTTTCATCCGCAAGCTGCGCCAATGCTGTGTAGCTTTCGACTTCATGGATCCTGTTGCCGACTTGAAAGGCAAAGAGATAAAGCGTGCCACACTTAACGAGCTTGTTGAATACATCACTGGAGGCCGCGGGGTGCTTACAGAGCCTGTCTATCCAGAGATCATTAAAATGGTAAGTCATTTATCTTAGATTACCTAAATGGTGGGTATTCTAATAACGACGCGAACGTTTGAATTTAGATCCATCTTCTTTAGTCAAACTGTTCGGAAATTACTCATACACCCTATGAGTAATTTCCGAACAGTTTGACTTTGGAACTGATGAAGCTCGTCCGTCAGAGACGAGTTTGAAATGGATCACTATCAGGCGACCTTTCTCCTTCTAGTCTCTCATAGAGATCAGTCCAATTCTATACCATTAATCTCAAAAACTTAAGTTAGACACACAAAATGATGTCTATGATTTACTCGTCTTTATGTCTACAATTGAGTTTTCCGTATGATGGTTACAAGACAATTAAGAATAATTTACAATTGCCTAATCAATCACGCTACGTTAGCCTCTTCTAGCTACTTGCAATTTATAAGTAGGTATCTGTGAAAAGTATCACAATGAAATATCACCTATAAATAGTATACCTACACTTATCAACATACAATCCTTGTTATCATTACATTGTTGTAGGTTCTCATCTGTATAATTGTATTTGTATTTCATAAGTGTAATACGACGTTTATAGATATCGGCTAATTTGTTCCGCACTCTGCCTCCGAGTGAAAATCCCGACTTCGATCCTGAGGAAGACGATCCGACCTTGGAAGCCTCCTGGCCCCATCTCCAACTAGTCTACGAGTTCTTTTTGCGCTTCCTCGAGTCAACTGATTTCCAGCCTACTATCGGCAAGAAAGTTATCGATCAAAAGTTCGTGTTGCAGGTAAGAAATTGACATCGATTCTACATACTTTATTATTATGTCGATTTAAAACTCCGTTCGTGTACAGTCATTCTTACGTACTGGTTTATCTTTGTATTAGATTTGATTTTATCGTCTTATCAATCTAATAAGAAATTACTTACGTTTCTCAATCTGATTAAGTTTAATTAAGGTAATATAGTAAATATTTTATCAATTCTTTATAATTCGGAAACAAAGCTTAAGTAGGTACCTTCCTATTGTGAAAATATTTCGAAATTTAATCCAAAAAGACTTCGTGGGTACAAGAAAAATATATCAAAGGTAACCAGTAAAAATTAAATTTAGTTTTTTTTTCTTGAAAATGGTATCATAGCTGGATATTTCGCTAGAAATCTGTAACACTTCGAACGCAGCAAAATTTATTAAAATTACCAAGAATTGTAAAACCGTTTTCATCTACAATTATAGACTGCCTGAACTCATGGAAGGAAGGAAGTAATTTAAATATACTTGTTCTTCAAAAATTACAACTATTGATAAACAATTCCTTGTCCCCTTATATTATTAGAGATTTTGCCAAGTACGGATAACAGTAACTTTTCGTGTGTAATGTAATACCTATAAAATCGCCGAAGTTTTTGGTGACCTAGTTCTCATTCTCATACTACAACTCAAGCAAGAGCAAAATTATAAAGTTACCCGAAAGTTATTAAATAACAGTTCAAACATAAAACTAAGTTTGTAATAATTAGGTCAATACCTATTTACTGGTAAGATCAATGACACACCTCTCTTGTTAAAATTACCTACTTTTTAGAAATTGAAGATATTTCGGTTTTTTTACTTATCTATACTTCTAAAATTCACAATTCTGCCTGAATAAACTTTTTAAATTCACGATTTGTTAACATTGTTTTCCCGGGTCTTAATCGCATATTATTATTTATTTTCTTATCTCGACGTTTCAACCATTTTACAAAGACCCCTCACGGCCAAGACCATGTAATAAGCGATTAAGACCCGGGAAAATGTAATTATGAACTGAATTCTACTATGTATGTATGTATATCAACGCAGAACCCAAACCACTGGTTCTAGAGACATGAAATTTGGAACGTATGTTCTTTGTCTTAAGTAGCTATCCACTAAGAAAGAATTTTTAGAAATTCCCTCAGGATCGGGACTTACGCTGGTGAAAACGCGAGACGTCTAGTCTAGGATAACTTTAAAATCCCTAAATTGTGACAGTTAGCTGTCTGTCGTTTTATCTGATGTAAAAAAAAAGTAATAAATACATTCTGTGAACATCACACAGCGCCATCTAGCTCCGTGGTAAGCTACTAAGCTTGTGTTACGGTGACTAGACAACGGATATAATACTTATAATGATTTTTCATTTGTAAATACATACATATTATACAAAGAGAGATGAGAGACACCCAGACCAGAAACAAATATTTATTTTTAAGCATCAATACTTGCACCCGGCGGGAATCGAACCCGCAACCTTCTGCATTGCAATCAGGCTTGCGCACGACGCGCCACAGAGGACGTCTTTATGTAGTTAAAGTAATTGATGCATGTTGTGATAATGTATTCAGTTGCCTCACATGAATCAAGTGTCGCCTTGCAACGAATGCAAGTGCCAATAACGGATATGTCCTTTTTAGACAAACCAGATAGATTTACGACTAGGTTATTATGTCTTTTTAGAAATTTTAGAGAGCATCGTTGTTTTACGATCTTTATTGGGTTTTTTTGTTATTTTTGTACGCAATACTACCGCATAGGTAGTAAAACGAGAATGTGTTCTGAATAAGTAGCTATGTCACGGTAGTTCACCTGTGTAGTTCCAGATACCTGGGGAATATAGGACACTTGGGCTATTCAATAAGTGATATGTCTATAATATGCCTCAACGCCGTTCAATTTTTTTCGAAAACGGTTAAGTACCTAATAATATTGGCAATTGCAAGAAATCACTACCATTTCAAAAGTTTTACCGAAATTTTGCAATGTTATTAATAAGGGTGGTAGGTATCTCGCCTGGCAGGCGAGAGGAACAGGTTCGTATCTTGTCAAGGGAGAATTTTTGATGAATCATTTCTCTTTGTAAAAATATTTGAGGTACCGTTTTCACAAAAATGAGCAGAGCTGATGCTTGTATAGGAATATAGTAGACTATAGGAGCCCTGGATAATATATGGCACCCGGTTACGATGGAGAAGGTTGCGGGTTTGATTCTCGCTGTGAAACAAACATTTGTATGGTCTACCAACAGGTACTTGTTCCTCGTCTATGTGTTTGTCTGTATAAAATACGTATCTAATAATATTATTTGTAGGCTATTTGTTTCCTACCCGTACCGTACCCATATGACAATCCTAGGTGCTTAGTTTGGGACTAGATGGCGTTGTGTGCAACATCCTGTTATATTAATTTGTTGAAATCGGCCTGGACTTATTATACGCATACCTACCAAGTTTCGTCGCGATCAGTTCAGTAGTTTTTACGTGAAGTAAGAAACACTTTCTATACTCAATCTTTTGACCTTTTACATCGATTTTCATAGTACTAGCTGCGGCTCGCGTTTACACCTGCTAAAGCAAAAAAAAGGTGCTTAAGTCTAGGATCAAGGTCGGGACTAACAGGAGCCCAAGTTCATTCTTGTCCAATTATCATTAATCTATGTAGGGGGAATCCACAGTGAAACGGACGTGTTTTGAAACGACACTATCGAAAATATTTTATGTTTTTTTGGTTTTGGCATCAATGATGATCATAGACCTGTGGGCATGTGACCATATAGGCCCTTGCCTATGGTTTTCAATGGTGCCAACACTCAAAAAACCTAATAAAATTTCGATCAAAAACTTGAGATATCGTAGTTTCGAAGATAAATCATTACAAAAATATTATATTATGTAAAGTCTACGTTTTTATGATATGAGCTTTGATCAATTTAATTAGTATACATTAATTTTTCGTTTTTATTGAAGTACTCGCTTGCCCCGCGGTTTCACTCACGCGTAAATCCCGATCCTGCGGTTCATTGCAATCGGTTCAGTAGTTTTTGCGTGAAGGAGCAACAAACAGACACACTCACAACTTTCACCTTTATAATATTAGTAGGATTTAATTCCACAAACTTAACGAATTAGGATGTTGAACTCTGACCAAGTAAAGGGCTTCACACACGGCAGCTATTTGCTTCCGGTCCATAACAAAACAACTTATTCCCAAAATGTCTACCTAATCAATAGGACTGAATCTCATAATGCCGGAAATTGAATACGCATGCATTTTGTAACAACTGAAGACCATAATGTATTTTGCTCAAAACGTTCTAGTTCCAAAACAGCTGAATCCCGTAATGTCTGAATGTCATCTATCAAACAAAATCAAGTGGTCAATCAACCTACCTACATTGTGCATTGTGGCGGATCCGGAATTAAAAATTTTAGGCATTATATACGGGACAAATTCGTTTTGAAATATAGACATTAAGAATTTCAGGCAATTCGGGACAAATTCGTTTTGAAATATAGGCTTATTGGTATCAGTCATTGTGAGATTAAGTCGTACCGATATCAGACATTTTGGAATTAAGTTCTTATGGACCAGAAGCAGCTATTTCTACACTAATATTATAAAGAGGAAAGATTTGTATTTTTGTGTGTGTGTGTGAGTGTCTGTTTGTTTGTTTGTAATGAATAAACTCAAAAACTACTGGACCGATTTCAAAAATTCTTTCACCATTAGAAAGCTACATATACTTACGCGGATGAAACCGCGGGACGCAGCTAGTAACAAATATATATAAATGCTGTGAACATCAGACAGCGCCATCTAGCCCCGTGGTAAGCTACTAAACTTATGTTACGGTGACTAGACAACGGACTAATACTACATGTTCTGTCAATTACGTTTCTATCGGCACACTATCAGGACACGATTCTTAAAGCAGTCTTGGAACCATGTAAGGTTATGTGTCGACCTGTGTCGGTCGTTGCGTCGGGGGAAGGCCCGACTGCAATGCAGAAGGTTGCGAGTTCGATTCCAACAGGGAAGAGTTTATGCTTAAAAATAAAAAAAATGTTTCTGGTCTGGGTGTTTTCTATGTAACAAATGTATGTATTTCCAAAAAAAAGCATATGTAGTATATCCGTTGTCTAGTACACATAGTACAAGCCTAGTGCTTAGTTTGGGTCTAGATTGCGCTGTGTGTAACGTTGTGCAATATTTATTTACTAGCTACGCCCTGCGGTTTCACCCGCGTAAGTCCCGATCCCGCGGGAATATCGGGATAAAAAGTAATCTATGTGTTATTCTAGGTCTCCAGCTATGTATTTTCCAAGTTTCATCGCAATCGGTTCAGTAGTTTTTGCGTGAAAGAGTAACAAACATCCTTCCACACAAACTTTCACATTTATAATATTAGTAGGATAGATATAAAATATAGATAAAGAGACGCGCCACAGAGGTTTAATATAAGTATAGATATAGATTATTAATAACAATTATAAATGTTATTAATTGGTTTTATTGTCGAATAGCTTTTAGATTTGTTTGACTCTGAAGACCCGCGCGAGCGCGACTTCCTGAAGACGGTGCTCCACCGCATCTACGGCAAGTTCTTGGGGCTGCGGGCTTTCATACGGAAACAGATCAACAACATATTCTTGCGATTTGTTTACGAAACTGAACATTTCAACGGCGTCGGCGAACTTCTCGAAATACTCGGAAGGTTCGTATTTATTTAGTATTTTTGTAAGACATAGATAAAGACAGACATTTATTTGCTATAACAACACATAAACACAGAAAAATTACATAAAGGTAGGTAACAGAAAGATAGTTATAATATAATAGGTTCGTTGTGTTACAACAGCAATAAAAAGGCCCCGACTCAGCATTGCCCAACCACGGTAGACCACGGCTGGGCGCTGTTGTTGTAGCTTTTCAACGACTTTGTTAGTCTTCTTCTTCTTGCCTTTATCTAAAATTATATGGGGTCAGCACAGTAGGTAAGGTCTATGTTTACCACACCAACTGCAAATTGATTTGGCATAGTTTTTAGTTTTCACTGTGTGTTTCCGCAACTAGCCCTATAACTGGGCCTTGTTGCGTGACTTTATGCCGTAGGTTTCGTCACGATGTTTTCCTTCACGATGTTATTAGCGCACATAATATTTTTTTTAAAGAAAAAGGCATTGGTGCGTTGTCGGCCAGGATTTGGCAATCTTTTTACGGCCGGCCGTTCAAGCAGGTTATCCACCAACGCGCGGGGAGAACTTGGTTTGCTAATCTCCCTTAGATTCCTTAGTCGCCTTTTACGACACCCACGGGAAGAGATGGGGTTACCCTATTCTATGCCGGGGCTACACGGCAACATGTAACAACAACTCCTAAGATCCACAATGAACCTCCTCAATAACTAACCATGTAACTGTTCCAGTATAATAAACGGGTTCGCGCTACCCCTGAAGAGCGAGCACAAGCAGTTCCTGGTGAAGGTGCTGCTCCCGCTGCACAAGGTGAAGTGCCTCTCGCTGTACCACGCGCAGCTGGCCTACTGCGTCGTGCAGTTCCTCGAGAAGGACGCCACGCTCACGGAGCCCGTCGTGCGCGGCCTGCTCAAGTTCTGGCCCAAGACCTGCTCGCAGAAAGAGGTGAGGGGATACTGAGACTTGACAAACCACAGACATATAGGTAGTAGACGTCACATGTACCTCGATTTATATTATATGGACACGCAAGCCCTTTCCTCTATTACTTACGCATATATGTTATAGCGTCCCCAGCTATGACCAGCAAGGGTATGAAGAGAGGGGTCCGCTGTACCGTCAGGCCACCCCGGAGGGTAACCGTCAGGGATCAGTTTTAGACCGATCGTGTCCCCAAATGCTATATTCGATTATATGGACAGGAGGTTCGCACTGAATTTTGTGCGAATTTGATCTGCGCCATGTTGCGCTGTTGTCGCGCGTTTTCTATTGAAAGTGATCCGTCTCTGGAACTAATAGTTCCAGACGCGCGACAACAGCGCAACATGGCGCAAATGAAATCGGCACAAAGATCTAATGTCATTTTGTGTGGTATAGCAATTCCAGCGTACTTGTATAGTTTTATTTCAGTGCCACAGACATATATATATATATAGTAGACGTCATATGTACCTCGATTTGTATTGAAACCGAGCGTGCCGACTTTTTAATACCTACTGTGTCGTCACAGCCACAGAAAATAATGTTCCTGCTTTTGGCTGCTCGAATTTTATGGAATTTTGCCGTTACTAATCACGCAACGAGGCATTTTATTAGTCCGGCTACTGTAGACGCGCGCGGACTGCCAGTAAGCGCCGACTACCGCGACATTTTGTCAAGGTTTTTCACGTTTTTCTGACACGCAAAGGACATGAATTCGCGTGGTCTAGCTATAGCTAGACCACGGGAATTCATGTCCATACATATATGTATGTCTGTGTACTATACCTTAGGTGCTTGGTACAGTTACAGTAACAAGTTTGAAGTTTATACAGGAACCGAATTGATATTGAGTTCGCAATCATGTACCAACTTAGCCATTTTTTTTTAACATGATAGATGAGCGTTTGACCAGACTTTGTAACTCATGTGCGATTACCTATTTCTGTAATATAAAGCATCAATATGCCACCAATCAGGTGGTGGTAACCCCGGCCGGTATTTATACCTAACCCACGATATAAGGCAAATCTTTCCAGTACAAAGTTTTGTTCACACTTGAAACTTTACTTCAGCCACATTGTGGGTGTGGTCATAACTTTCCTATTAGTGTTTCTATGTAAAGTTTCTCAATGAAAACTAGTTACAATCAACAACAAAAGTGAGCTAAGAGCTAAAAGGAGCTAGTCTTGCTGGCGATGAAAACATTCTAATATGCAATCTCCATGTCCATGCCATCACACAAAAATGCATGTCCAACATGCACTTATGTTGCCCGACTGTAAATAAATACGTTCGCTATATTAAATTGACCTTTCGACCTATAATTAGATTATAATTGAGTCTTGTACATTAGTAGGTACGGATATATTTAGAAACATTGTATTATGCCTGAGACAATGTTGCCTGATATTTTATCTTTAAGCATTGTTATTCTCTTGATATAATGAGGAGAAGATATTACGAGTGAGTGCTAACATAATAATAAGGAACGAAATTCCATATTTAGTATGTTTGCTTTGTCCTCCATCAAATGACCTTACCAATTAAATGTTTTAATTATGGTAAAGTTTAAGAATTAGATGGTGATGGAGATTGTAGGTAGGGGTTGAGCATAAGCAATGCCTGCTACGATACATTTTTCTTTAGGTCTCTGTACTTCAAAAAGAAAATAAGAATTCTTTTAAAATTACTTGTTTGTCCGCCTGTCTGTCTGTCGTCTGTTGTAACAGCGAGTTACGTACCCCATACCCTTATGTTGAAAGTGCAAGTCCGACTCGCACTTTACCGGTTTTTATTTTTTACTCAATTACAGAATAAATTGAAGTGGATTGACTAAAAATATCTTTTAATTGTCTTTTTAGATTTTCATGTTTTCCATGAACTTGTTTTTTTTTCTACTTCTACGCAGATGAAGTCGCGGATAAAAGCTAGTTCTCGATAAAATAATACTTACTTTTCAGCGTTCTTTGTAATTTTATTACGTTATTGTATTTACATTGTGATGTTTTACAATTTTAGGTGATGTTCTTGGGCGAGATTGAAGAGATTCTAGACGTGATCGAACCCGCTCAGTTCGCCAAAATACAAGAACCGCTCTTCAGGCAAATAGCAAAATGTGTTTCCAGCCCACATTTTCAAGTGAGTTCTAGATTACGGTATCTATACTTTCCGCGTTGTATATAAGTACTTATATGAAATTATAGTACTCACCTACTTGATATTAATCAAGTGAGTAGCTATATTGCAATACTAAATGTAATATCAATCAATAATTTCTTGTATAACTGTGCTAAGTGTTATTAACTTATTACAGGCTTCTTAAAACTCAATTAGCACTTACTTAGCACCATTTTGAGGCACTGTAAAAAGTGAAATACGTACCACACACAATCAAAAGTAACAAAATTGTGTTTTTGAACCTTCAGTTAGGGAATTTTAAGTACAATGATTGCTCTTTGGATCAAAAAAACTCGTTCACTGATTAATAATTAATCTATAAGCTGTATCCTCCTTACTTATAAACAGCTGCATAACTATGTATCGTTTGTTAAACTATCACTTAATATAGATTTAACAAAGAAAATCTTTACTAAGTGATATAAGTAACATTAAATGTCTCTGAGTGCGGCGGTATGTCATCGTTTATAAGCAAGGGGGTATGAGACCTGTGGAGCTAACTAAACGAGTAATCTCAGATCCCCACGATACAAGCTGTGCCATAGTGTGGGGATAGCTAGATACATTATTTTAGATTTAATTCTATCTGCATTATTTGTATCTTAAACTAGATTTTTAGATTTATTCTTTTGTTATATGAACCTAGGTTAACATTAATGATGCGGCTAATAAACACATTTTCATTTTTAAATCGTCGGTTCAGGTTGCAGAAAGAGCGCTCTACTTCTGGAACAACGAATACATAATGTCTCTGATGGAGGAGAACAACCACGTGATAATGCCGATAATGTTTCCGGCGTTGTACCGGATCAGCAAGGAGCACTGGAACCAGACCATCGTGGCGCTCGTCTACAACGTGCTCAAGACCTTCATGGAGATGAACTCCAAGCTGTTCGACGAGCTCACGGCCAGCTACAAGGCGGAGCGGCAGAAGTGAGTACATACTCCCACACACACACACACACACACACATTGCAATATTCCGGCGTTGTACCGGATCAGCAAGGAGCACTGGAACCAGACCATCGTGGCGCTCGTCTACAACGTGCTCAAGACCTTCATGGAGATGAACTCCAAGCTGTTCGACGAGCTCACGGCCAGCTACAAGGCGGAGCGGCAGAAGTGAGTACATACTCCCACACACACACACACACACACACACATTGCAATATTCCGGCGTTGTACCGGATCAGCAAGGAGCACTGGAACCAGACCATCGTGGCGCTCGTCTACAACGTGCTCAAGACCTTCATGGAGATGAACTCCAAGCTGTTCGACGAGCTCACGGCCAGCTACAAGGCGGAGCGGCAGAAGTGAGTACATACTCCCACACACACACACACACACACATTGCAATATTCCGGCGTTGTACCGGATCAGCAAGGAGCACTGGAACCAGACCATCGTGGCGCTCGTCTACAACGTGCTCAAGACCTTCATGGAGATGAACTCCAAGCTGTTCAACGAGCTCACGGCCAGCTACAAGGCGGAGCGGCAGAAGTGAGTACATACTCCCACACACACACCTTACCTCAGCCAGAGAAGCAATGGTCGCACGCTCATATATACTTCGTTTTTTTAATTTCAGACTACGATCTGACATTTCGGTTCTTTGTATTTGACATTTTTTCTTCAGGAAGATGTGTCAAATCCTTTCGTCAGATCTTTCGTTCTGATTTGATCAGGCTGAACCACTGATCGCAATTGAAACAAGCCGCTTTTGTTCTTGGTGGTGTGGCTCACCTTGTATTAGAGTTTTCAGGCTAAGGCCTCCGACTTGACCTAACGACTGCTATCTGAGATACCGAACGGGACCAACTGCTTAACGTGCCTTCCGAAGTTCGAAGGAGCGTGAGGAAATGTTTTTTTCACCTATTCAAGTAATAACTGTGCCAAGCGTTGCTTAGCCCGCAAGACCATTTAAGATCGGCATATACAGCGTCGTAACTTGTATCCAAGCTGTTCAATGGATATGGTGCTGAGCGCTGTAGACTGTAGTGCTTTGGACACGGCTTACACAACACCTCTCAAGTTTATTTCACAGAACGGCAGTATAACTTTAACACTAGGCACGTCCGCATGTGTATGCGCCAGGTGTTAGTTAGTCAAACATGTCCAAAGAAAAAGGTCTATAAGTCTAGACCCTGAAGATTTCCTTCATCATAACAGTAGAGTTTGTTTCATGATCATGGTTCTATCTCGTCTGCTCAGACAGAGCAGCTATCTTCACTCTCCCAGTAGGGGTATTCGCAACCCACCGATCCGACAAACCGATGATGGAAATGACTCTGC
>OY292402.1:8215971-8322973 GCA_958496205.1 Idaea biselata
GTGGTTTCAGGTTAAACTTACCATCACATAGGTAATTTATGTTTAGGTACCACATATTTAACATTCATTTTATTCTTAATTAAAAGGTGAGTGTTACTTACACCAGATGGTAAATGACGATGTGGTCAAGGATGTAGCACGCTTGCCTAGAAGATAGAAAGACGGAAGTGGAACAAGTTCTGATCCGTCTTCCTTGGTGGCTGCACGGGCCTATATAGTTGGATTGGCGCTACGACTTAGGCCTGTGGGTGATGGATGACAAGCCACGGCTGAAACTCCCCACTAAGTGATTGCTCCTAACGCACAGCCCAGGAGTCGCGTATGGGATACATTATTTGTGTTGGTTGTTCCCGCATCCCACGGGAACAACCAACACAAACCATTTATTTCATTTTAAGCCTGTTGTACCGTTCCTACTGGAGAGTAAACACTGGGACTGTCTTCCCATTGTTCAATCTTTGGCTTTTTATTAGTTACTTTGATTTAAGATAGGTTGGTATTAGGTGATCTCTCAAAAAATTCTGTATTTTAGCGTTTAAGAAACCCATGTTGACTTTAGAACAAAAGATACAAATAGCACAAGAAAAAGTTAGACAAAATGCTAAAGAACGACGTGAGAAATATGATCGTGAGATGAATGCAAGAAGTCCTAATACAGCACCGCCTACAACGGAGTTACAACAAACCGCAGAAAATAAAATTTTGAAATCAGAAAGCAATATCTCAGTAATAAACGCAATGCCACCTGTCTACCACGAGAACAGTTTGAAATCAGACTGTGAAGTAGAAATATCACATAAGGCTCCCTATATCGCTGATGAGGAAAATAGTCACATGGTCGAACATTTTGTAATAAAAAATGTGGAAATTTTACCAGAAGCAGTTAAAGTTTCCATCGATGATATCAATCGTAACATTGACCTGACTAATGGGAAGGATATTTACAATGATACCCCAGTAAAAGTAGAAATAACGCCACCAATAAACACTGATGACGATAAGGAGCTGGATAGTCACGTAAATATTTTACAACCTGCGAATAACGTAACTGTAACGACAACTAAACTCCAGGATAAAGATATTGCTTCTGATGTAAAAGCAGATTCAGAAACTACTCATTTAAAAGAAAATATGACAGATAACATTAAACCTGTACCCATTACTAAAGGCGTTACAGAAGAAAATATAGTTAAAATTGACGCACATAATGATTCATTGTCTTCTGCAAAAGCGGTCACAGAAGGTTCTGACATAAAAGGAGAAACTAGTAGTACAACGTCTGTGAATAAAAACATTTCCGCAGAAGCTCCTGCTGAGTCACAACATACTAAAAGCGTCACAGTAGAAAATATGATTAAAAGTGACGCAGAAAATGATTCATTGTCCCCTGCTAAAGCTGTTAAAGAAGGTTCTGACATAAAAGAAGAAAGTAATGCTCCTGCTGAGTCGCAACGCGAAGCAGATTTACTTACTGAAGCTGAGCTAGAAACATTGACGATTGAAACGAAATCCAACAAAGACGAAACACCGTCAACGGAAAATAAACTGGATAGTATTATTCAAAAGAGCGAAAATATTATATCGCAAAGTAATGAAAGTGTAATCGAAACCAATTTACATGGCAACGATGGAGATGTCTCACTTTTAGAAGACCGTGATAAACTGGTTAACGATAATTTTATTGACCAAGAGTTAAAGACCGTTACTTTGATAGTACCTAATAAGACAGTGATTGTTATAGAGGATACTTCTATTATTCCTCAGAATTTAAATTGTGAAGACCTAAGTGATTTGAATTCTAAAAATGATGCTACACAAAATAAAACTAACCTAACTGCTAATGATAACAGTGATGTAGTCGTAACGGAACCTCTCAGTACTCTTAAAAACTCAAGCACTCTCGATAAGGAAATAGATCATGCATTTGATGCTACTACAAAGATTGAGCAAGAAATACTAAAGCAGACAGAAACAACCAAGGCACTTCCAACCGAACTAGAAAATTCTACGAATTCAAAATTAAACAATAACGTCACAGATGATCTAAAGGAGAACATTAATGAAGTGACAAGTAATGAAATCAAAGAGATATCAGCTGTACGAGGAAAAGAAGAGAGATATATTGATAATCCATCCGTTCAAGTTTCTGAATACTCCGAAATTATTAATGACGATACTACTAGTCTAGTTGAATCGGATTTATCTAAAATTGAAGAAGACACTACTGGTGAAAACCAAAACGGACAAAATAACATGGATTTAGAAACAGCTGCAGTGACTATACAAAAGGTGTTTCGTACTTTCCTGTTTAAAAGTAGAAATTCTACATTTGATGATGGTGCAAATGATGAAAGCAATTCATTGGATGATGAAAATGATAATATTAAAAAGGTAAGTCACTTCAACGAACTACTTTATAAAAGTACTTCATTCCATCACGTATTTAAATACACTAACTTTTCAAAACTCAGTTGTATGTGTGGTTCTTGACGTAGCAGATAATAATGTAGTAATCATTTAGTAGGTATCTGATAAGTTTGAACATTTTGTATTATAGGAAGAGTATTATGCGGCTGCTAATATAAACAAAGAAAGAAGGCCTTTGGGTATTAGTCGAATGGATACAATGTTACAAACTGTTAACGAAGAGAAATCGCTATCATTATCTACCGATGACTCGTCTACACTATCGAGTGCAGCTACGACAATTCAGGCACATGTCCGAGGCTTCTTAGTGAGAAACAGATTAAATTCCAACAAAACTTTATCTACGAATTCGGTAAATTCCAATGAATTTGTAGAACCTGATACGGAGCAGCAAAAGAATAAAACTGTATTGAATATTCATATTGTTCCAGAAGAGAGCAATTATCTGAGCAGAGATGAAAGTATTATAACTTCTATGGAACTATCACTAGACGCAAGTCCACCTTCATCTGTTAATTTGCACCCACTAAGTTACGATGTCAGCGAGCGTCGAAAACTGTTGAAAAGAGAAGATGCTGTACAATCTGTATCACCGCCCAGCAATAACAGTGGGAAACTGAGCGAAGAGTCTGTTAAAGAATTAATTATAAATGACGACACAGTTGAAACCAATGTTGAACTCGAAACAGATAAAAGATCAGAGGAGACTGTCGAACCCAATAACGATTCTGGAGTCGATAGCGAAGCTGTATCTATTTCTAGCACCGCCACTGCTACTACTATAATCAATGTCACTGATTTTACGACGTCACCAGAACACAAACGATCAAAATCTTTACAGAATTTTGATCATGATGAAGCAGATGTTGTTACACCTTACTTTCCTAGTCCTCGTAGTGATACTGGCGATTATGATCATTCGTCAAAATTAGTACATTCAGGTGAATTTCATGACGCCCTGCTTCCGACTAGAGTGATCCGGAATGATTCAACAGTCGTCCGTGGTGAGTGAAGACATCTATTATAATCAGGTGATAATATTTATGTTCTATCAAAGCCATGCCAGCATGAAAAGCTCCATCTGGCTTTTTATCACAGCTTAGCGTTTTTTTGTGATTTCTGCTTGCTGCGTCTCACAAAACTTGTACTTTATAATTTAATCTTCTTGTGTGATGCTAAAATAAAATCGTACATTATCTCCGCCACCGATACGCCGGTAGGTAACGTTTGTATTGACTGCAGATTGTATTATTTTATAGGTGGATAATTCAACTATTATCGAACTATAATTTTCTATACTATAGTCATCTTTCAAAGCTATCTTTTTGCATGTACTGTAGTTACCTAGCTAAGCATGTACAATGTTATAGTCAAAACTCGAAAGCTGTCAAAACTAGTGTAGACTGAGCCTCTTGGTCAAAACTAGTGTAGACTGACCGTCATGGTCAAAACTAGTAGACTGAGCGGCTTAGTCAAAAATAGTTTAGACTGAACGTCTTGGTCAAAACTAGTTAAACTGAGCGTCTTGGTCAAACTAGCTTAGACTGAGCGGCTTAGTCAAAACTAGTTGACCGATGATTTTCACGACACCGATGATTTATTTCGACACGGAATGTCCGGGTTGCAGGTCCTGTAGGGTGCAATTTTTGAAAAACATTTTTCACATAATCAGTCGTCCAAGTGTAGTGTAGGTTTCCTACTACAAAAAAAACTTTCAATTAAAATTAGTTTTAACTGACGTTCTTTTCTTAGTCAACACTGTTAATATCTACCACAACTTTTTCACAAAAACCAACATGGCTAGGATCTGTGTGAGGATGTAGTGTTGTGGACAAGCGTTTACACGAGCGGAGCGAGCGCGTAGGTTTCTTTGCTTTTTTGGCTAGACTCAGTTGGTCAAAACTAGTTTGGACCGCTTCCTAGTCTTTACTGCAATGTACCTATAACTTTTTGTGGCAGATTGAAACGCTTAAGAGGACAGTCTCCATTTTCTTTCTCCATATAAACGTAGTCGACTGTTTCCTCCCTGGATAAAGACATTAGAGCAAATATGTTTATGCCATAAAACCTTATCTGTGAGCATGACTATGCCCCTACCTTTTGTTTTTTTTTATTCTAATGAGGTGGCACACAAAAAGCTGGGAGCAGATGGCGCTCTAGTCGACTAAGCTTTTTTTTCTTCTTTTTTTTAAATATGGCCTCGCCTGTACTGTGAAGTCAAGTTGGAGTCTTTGTGTTTTAGTGTTAGAATTATCTAAAAAAAATCTTTTTATAATTTTTTTTTATAAATATCTATTTGACAGTTCTTATTTCAAAATTAGATTAGTCGAACATCGCCCTCTGCCGGGATAAAAAGTAGTGCTCCTCCCCATTAGAAAATGAAATAAATTAAAAAGGTAGGGGCATAGCCATAAAACCTATATCTGTCATGCATGACAGATATAGGTTTTATGGCATAAACATAATTTGCTCTAATGGCTTTATCCAGGGAGGAAACAGTCGACTACGTTTGTATGGAGACTGTCCTTTTAATAATACTGAAAGTGACAGACAGGCTATATTCTGGGCCCCACTAGCATTAGCCTAAATTAGTTTAGGTTGTTTCCCAATAATCTGACCGTTATTTAGTCCTAAAGCGCAATAGTGTAACACTTAGTTCATTTTGGCTGAAATACAGGTACACACGTGGTAGCTACTATTTTAGAGTAAGTATCCTAAAAATGATTGCTCTATTTGAATTTGTGATTTTATTTTCAGAATTCAAGAATGTTTTGGTGTATTTTATCATCTGGAATCATTAAGGAAGTGGAAAAGTTATGAAGTAAAGTAAATCTAAATTATTTGCACTTTATAATACTTAACATATAGTCTTTGAAATTGACTACTACAATCTCTGTGTGTAGCTATATGGTAAACAACTCGAAAATGTGTCATCATCATCAAGATCGCTGTGTGCAGTGGGGGCGTCTGACGTACTACTAGATGAATCACGTTCATAACTGCAAACCATAATTATTAACATCATAATTCAGAAAGCCATACAAATTTACCAGGGACTAGGTAGTCGGTAGGCGTAGGTATAACGGTACCTAATAAGTACCGCTACTAATAATGTTTGGTTATTAAATAATTAAAATAAATAAATAACTTTATTACAAACATACTACTTGTGTATCATTGAAAATGAAATGTCTGTCGGTGGTCGGTATTCCATCCTGATTACTAATGTTGTTTAAAATAAAGATAAAGGTCTAAAACCGATTGAATTGAATTGTACTGAACCGATTGTAATTCGGCTGCTAGATACCAAGAAGCCAGTCTCCAGTTATTTACTATAACTGGAGACTGGCTTCTTGGTATCTTAAATTCTCCCGGGTCATCAGTCAGAGAGTGAAACCCGATTTATCAAAATACTTTGTGGTGAAACTGCAAGGCGCTCTTCATATTGGTCTGTGAGGGCGCTTCTCCCTAATTTGTTACTGTGAAATAATCGTAAAATAAACTAATTAATGACGTTGGCTGTACGCCCATGAGGAAGGGATGCCGTTATTAAAAAACATATTTTGACACGAGACATTATTTATCATCTGTCAGTGTCATTGTCGTTTGCTTTTTTTTATTCGTACATTTATTTTTTATTGATTGCGCTGTTTTCTTTTGCGGCCTTTGATAAATCTACTAAAATAATATTTTGGAATTAAAATGCCACTTCCACCGGCATTAGCAGCACGTCTTGCGAAACGCGGTATTATAAAAACAAGCTCAAGCCTCGAGCCCGGTGATCATGTTCCTCCTGTCCAGTCAAACGAGGAGATCATAGCTGAAGACTACGATTCGAAGCCAGATGATCACGGCACCGAACAGTTTTGGGAAGGGATCGAAGGAGTCAATGTGGATCCTATAAAGGGCCATAAAGGTTGCCCAAACAAAAGCAACATTTACCACGAATGCTCCAAATTTTGTGTAAAAAAATGGAAACAAGGTAAGAAAATACCTTCGGAATCTTATCTCGAAAATAAGAGAAAAGTTTTAGAGGTATGGCCATTGCCTCCAGGATGGGAGGAAGTTTATGATGAAGGTTATGGACAGCATTACTTTTGGAATGTGCATAACAATTTAGTGTCGTGGTTCCCACCGGCGCACCCAAACGCGACGCCTACCGAGAGCGCGGCTCACTTTCGCGAGGAACGTTTGCTGAAGGAAGGGGATGAGAGTGATGAAAGCAGCGAGGCCTCCGACCAGGAAGTGCCTCAACAAACACACCACAAGGACAAACGTAGAGATCGGCGCGAGAGGGAAAAGGAACCAGTACATCACCGAGATAAGAGGAGGCCTCGAGTCAAAGAGAATGACTTGGACCCAATGGACCCTGCTTCATACTCTGAAATTCCTAGAGGCAATTGGACAGCCGGGCTGGACTCACACTCTAAGACTGGAGTGGATACAACAGCGTCTGGATCCTTGTATCAGATGAGACCATATCCAGCTCCAGGAGCCATCCTCGCAGCCAACGCCAAATCACCGCCACCTTCACCTTAGATTTACCCACAAATAGACTAAGTTTTACTCTAGGCTTTTTACTGAGTTTAAGTATGATATAGTAGAAAGTGAGGTGATTGTTAAATCTTCCGATTGTACATCAAGTGTGATTTATGGAATAAGTTAACTCAACGCACTAAACCACAAGTTTTGATAGTATTAGATTTCCACAGAAGACAAATACAGCTACTGGCCCTGATATGGGGAGCATATACCTGGGTAAATCTAAGTATGGCCACTGTTTGAAGTGTCTAAGTTACTTATGGGAATACATAAAGACATTTCAATTTATACAGATTTTTATTTTGTCATTAATTACCATAGATCGGATTTTTGGGTGCCGTTTCAAAAATGCGACATCAAAAGTATGGATACGACCAAAAAAAATTCCGAGAAAAATTCCGCGTCTTGGAATTTCGAATAAGGATAGGTAATAATAATAATAATAAAATTTATTCAATAAATCTGTTTTACAAAGTAAACTATAGAACTAAATATATCAAGAAAACAATAAAAATACATATGCCTGAACTAGGTTAATCCTGTATTTCAGGCGAAAAAGGACAAACATATTTTATAAATTAATTCATAAATCAAATTAAATCAAATTAAATTACACATACTTGCAATTATTTAACCATTCTTATAAACTAATGTTAATAACTATTAGGTACCTTTATAATATTTAATGTAAAAAGTTGGTACCTACATAAAAACACATAAACAAGGATATTCCAAATGCAAAAATAAAAGAATAGAAACAAAATAAAAACAATTTCTTTCATTTTAAAATTATAAATAAATTCTCTGTATCTTCGTATGACATACTTTGCAGAGCGTCTTGGACAAACTTTTTAGCTATATTATTACTGAGTGGATATACGTTAACTTTGGCATTTAATCTATTGTAAAGAAGAGGTCCAAGGAAAAGGAAAAATCTGTAAGTAAAGTCGTGATTTGTTCTAATATTTCGAGGGCAGACTATATCATATCGTCTTTTGTTAATATTTTCAGTGCAGTATGGAAGTAAAGAGTGCTGTTTGAGGACTATATTCATGACAAATAATTGTCTGACTGTTAGTACTTTACAAGTCTTATAAAGAAGGTCGGTAGGGTATTGAAAGTGACGGAATGTAGCAACCTTTAGAACAGCCCGCTGGGCCCTTTCCGCGGTTAGTAATAGTGTTTTAGTAATAGGTGTCGAAATCACGAGTACTATCACTATCTAAAGTATCATCATCATCATCATCATTTGTTTTTATTGCTGAAGGCATATTTACTAGAAATATTTTAAAGAAAAAAATAATCTTCAAAATTTAAAATGAGATTCTGTTTACAGGTTAGAGTTATCCGTCAGAAATAAATAAAACACACATATAAATTAAAAGGGTTTAATGTTTATATTTCTTTATTTAATATACAAACAATGGATAAAATCTGTTCCAAGTATAAATAATTATCACAATTAAGAGAAAACACACCCAAAGCATGTTTGTGGAACAAACATTTTCAAATACTTGTTTAAAAACATTTATTTTTCAGCCAGTATTTCCTTACAACGGTAGGGTAGAGACAATCCAGCAAAGCTTAAAATATAACAATTTATGTATTACTAAAACCAAAAATGTTCCCTCGATATGGAATTATTGTTGAGAAAATATTACAAAAATACAACTTTCCTTACAAATTGACCGAGTTGGTTAAAATGGGAAGTAGATTTTTGTACCTCTGTACATTTAAATTGTTCTATTTCAAGCTTTGCTAAGTGCACTACGCACCATCTACCTCGGTGTGCGAGCTGAATAGTTGACATTGCGGAATTTAACAACTATGTAATTACTTGGAAGCTAATTTTGTAATTTGACCCTTACCATGATCTACTTATTGCAGGATTTAATTCGTCAGCTAATCAAAAATAAATAAATAAAATTAAAAAAAAAAAACAAATAAAAAAATCACAGAAAAAGTTTTTTTTGTTTTCTGTGTTTTTTCTTAATAGTCTAAGAAAAAAATACTCTATTTTTTTGCGTAACAAACCAACAAATTAAACAACGAGAAAAGATCATGGTAACCAATAACCCAATATCCAGTTTTACTTAAGAATTACCGAGTTGAAAATAGAAATCTGATGATCATTTTTTTTTTCTTTCCGGGTCTAGATAGTGTTGTAGCTACTTTTAGATTTAAATTATCTCGATATTTCGGAACGGAATCAGCCTAATCCATAATATCTATAAGTTGTAAATTTGTAGGAATGAAGAAAAAAAATTCTACACTCTTTTTAACAACAAATTAAAGGCAAGAAAATTACAGTTATTCGTGTAAGTTTCTTGATTATAGGCTATGTTATTTATTCTATTACAATATATAAAAAATCTACTCACCCAAAGTTCGACAAATGTCAAAGATATCCAATCCAGTTGCAATAATCGTAGTCCGTTTAGTAGCCAAAATGTCAAGTTTTGCAGTGAAATCCAAAATCCAAGTAACGAGCAGGGGTCAATAAACAATAGCATAAAACACACGGATAGACTGCACTCAACAAACCGAAGTAAGCGAATGAGCTTAACTTGCAGTTTTACTTTTCCCATAGGAAAAACGGAATAATAAATAGGTATAAATAAATATATAAAAATAGGTATTTAGTATAAACAACTTCCAATAATTGTTCGAAGAAAAATAAACAAACATACCTTGGCGCCGCCTTTGTAATATTGCCGACAATAGCGACAATAGGTATTGCAAAAGATAAACAATGTTTATGGCCGCTGTCTTCAAAAGATTTTTTTTGTTCAATTTTGGGTCTCTACTTATGGATATTGTTAACTTAAAATTGCGAAATTGCTGTACGAAAATGACTCAGTAAGTTTTATGCATTCAATTTAAAAAATCCTGTTTTTTTTTAATTAATAGTACAATTTCTACGATACATTTACAATACATTACATTACATACATACATACAATACATTTAATATTTTTGTAAAGTTTAAAAAGAAATATCGGAATTACGGAATTTAGAATTCCGGAAAGTCATATCCATGTTAGTGACAACGTCTAAAACAGCACCCAAAATCCGATCTATGTTAATTACTTATACTTTACAATTTTTGTAAACAAATTATAATAAAATTGTATATAAGGTTAAGCACCAACCCTTCATTTACAAATAGTTCCCATGGCTTATAAATTTACCTAATTTCATTACAATTTAAATTTACTGGAGGACATGTTTTTCTTATAAATATAAGTACATTAAAATTATTAAAAGCACTTAATTGAAGTTAAATGCTAGTATCAAGTAGTAGTCTTGTATATATCTATACTGTATTGGAATTTTTTAAACTGAATTTCCGTTCAGTTGCTTTGTTTCTTTTGAAATTTGGAGTAAAAGATCTTCTGAAGTGATGACTCCAACTGGGGTTTGGAGTTTGCTAGCAACATCTGAAACGGAAACATTTTCTTAAATAACAATAATAAGTGTTGAAATTAAAGACATTTTTCGGTTTGAATCGCGTAGTTTTTATTACTTTTAGCATTGTTACAACGCTCAACGTTTCGAGACCTTTCCAGGTCTCTTCTTCAGGATAGACGTTGAGCGTTGTAACAATGCTAAAAGTAATAAAAACTACGCGATTCAAACCGAAAAATGTCTTTAATTTCAATACAACATCGCGAAAACAGAAGAAAAATCTAATAATAAGTGTGTTAAAATTAGTATGTGGTACTTATTGATTTCCCTATTTGCAATTTTAAATGAATCTTTAACTAAAACATGACATATCATTCAATAATTACTGGCACAAACTTGGATACCTACTGATAAGTCTTATCTCTTTATATCAGATCAGACACTAGTACCTACCCTATGTACTTTAATTTCACAACTAAGCCTAATACCATCGCAATATGGTGTAATAATATAATACACTAGCTGTGTCCCGCGGTTTCACCTGTGTAAGTCCCGATCTGAATAAAAACCCAAAATAATTAAAACCACTATCAAAGAAAATCTAACAAACATCTTATCGTCATTTATTTTAATTGTTACGTTTTGGTTTTTTTATAACTAATTTCTATTCTAATTATAAAATGAAAACAAAAAAAAAACAAAACGTAGGGACATGGTCATGGTCGATATAGGTTTTATGGCATAAACATATTTGCTATCCAGGGAGGAAACAGTCGACTACGTTTGTATGGAAAGTGAGTAGGTAGACTTTCCTTTGCTTACCACCATAGTATAAAAAAGGCGCACCAACAATTAGGTAAAATACGGACCTGTTTTAACAACTACAACGTATGGTGCTATGTCGAGTATCCGAGAGACGCACCCCAGGGTAGGTTTGCTTGTCAGGTCGATTTTATAGTATTTCTTGACAATGAACTTGTCGAACGGCTCTGCAGTCGATCCCGATAAGTTCGCTAGTCGCCGCCGAGCGTTGTCTGCTGTGAACACCCCTTGTATGCTTCTGGAATACAAACAGGTCTATGAAAAACTTATTTAAAACAAGCTGCACCACGCGGTTTTGCCCACGCTAGTACAGATTCCGTGAAAGTATCATGATAAAATGGGGCCTATGTTACTCCCATAGATGCAATGTATCTCTATATTCAATTTCAGTAAAATCGGTCTAGTGGTTCCGGAAAATACCCCTAACATACATATATGTATACACTTTACTTGACTTTACTAACATTACCTATTTATAATATAAGTATAGATAGAAGTATAGTTTGGAGTTTGAAGCTTCTAAACAAATGTGCCTACCTAAAAAAAGTGGTTAAAGGTTTTGCTGGTCGTTTTCCGTACGCTCATAATTGGGCCGTTGGACGTGATTTTTAAAAGGCGGTTTTCCTCACGATGTTTTCCTTCACCGTTAATAGCGCACATAATTATTTATTAAACAAAAATATATTGGCGCAGTCGGCTGGGATTTGAAACATTGACCTTCGGAATGAAAGTGGTTTTATCTAGCGCTAGACCAACACCGCTAGTTACCTACCTAATAAAGCATTTTGCAAAATGGGAACTTTCCACCATACTTTGTATGTGGTTGTATATTAATTATATTATAGACTTATTAGTCATTCTGATTGTATGGTTAATTGAACTTTCAGAGCTCAGAGCCTCTAAGTATTCGTTAGACTAAGTTAGAACCTCTTTTTTTTCACGAGTTAAATGTCTGGACAAACACATCTAAGCTATTGATTGAATGAGGTAATACCAACCGAGCTGTAGATTATTAATTTCGCTCTAGCATCCTCCGTTTATGCACAAATTTGGTATTATTACTGCCCACTTTTTTCTTGAAATCAAAATTCTCAGTTTCAGTCAGTCCTTGCCACCTATATCACTCCCAGTAGTTGACATCAAATTTACGAAATGCATAACTATGAACACAAATAATGTTAAGCAAATAATTAAGTTGAACAGCATTAGATTTTGTAATCAATGTTTTTACACACAATTTTGACATGTTGTTGCGATAACCTCAGATTTGATTGATGTTTGATTTCTGACCACATGATGTGAGTTCAAAGTACTCTATGGATAAGTGTGACTAATAAAAAGAGGTTTATTTATACTAGAACTATTTAACAAGAAGAAAATTCACTATCAAAAATCGCGCACTCGGCCGTCAAGCGAGGGGCACGGGAGGATTTTTGATGATTCGTTCTTCTAGTATTCATTTCTTTCTGTAAAATATTACTAGTAAATCTTAATCTTAAGATTTGAAATTCATAGGGCGTATTCACGTAGAAAGCTGGTAGAAACCAGCACAAGCGCGGCGGCACTACGGTCTTACAAGCGCTGAAGCAATGGTTCGCAAGCTTTCAGAACCAGCTTACTACGTGCCACGTCCTCATCCTATGCAGATACATTCTCTCTGTTCCGGTCTGCTTACCCCTTGTCATCCACGACCCCCAGCAACGGCCCGCGGGCCTCGTGTAGCGTCGCCAGCGCTTCCTTCACCGAACTCTTGTGTGATACCGTCTTTACTGGGTGTCCTTCCCCTACCATTTGTTGAGTCACTTCTCTGTCCCACCATCTAGAAATAAGAAAGGAAAGTTTATTTAGACGTACTCTTTTAGGGGTTCATGAGGTCAGGTCAAAAGTAACTCTTTCGCATAAAAAAGATCTATTGAATAATGATTGACAATCAATCTATACACACATTTAAAGTCCTTACTGATTGACTGAACGGACGACGACACAGGGCCCACAAACCGCTGGTCATAGAGACATAAAATTTGAAGAGTCTTTGTCATGTGTGTGTAGGTACCCAATCCACTAAGCTGGATCTTAGCTGGACTTAGCGGGTAAGCCGTGGGACGCAGCGAATTTACTTACAAACTTTTGCATAATACAACTAATATTATTTCATCCAAAAACGGCTAAACGGATTTAGCAAACAGATAGTTTTTAACCTGGATGAACACTTAGGGATACTCTATATCCCGGTATTTCCATTGGAACGAGAACAATCAAGAATAATAATATTGTAATGATAAAAATCCATGTTGTCAGGTCAAAATGTTAAGGAAGTGTCGATTTAAATGCGTTTCTACATATCAATAACTTTAAATGATATTTCGTTCAATACTGATAACTTTTGACTCCAATATCTTTGAGGATTGAATACCGGAAGCTTACAAATACAATACAATAAATAAAAGGAAAGAATTATTGTATTGCGCTGTGGTAACGCACTCGCCCGGCCAGCGAGGAGCACAGGTTCGAATCCTGTCATGGGAGAATATTTGATAATGCATTTCTCCTTATAAAATATTTATAGGAAAGAATCATTGTTGTAATTTGTTGTAGAGATAAATAAATATTACATGACGTTACACACAGCGCAATCTTGCCCCAAACTAAGCACGCTTGTACTATGGGTACGAGAAAAGGGATATACTACATTATTAACATTTTTTTTGTAAAAAAACATACATATGATAAGTACAAAGAAACACCCAGACCAGAAACAAATTTTCATTTTAAGCATAAATATTTGCACTTGGCGGGAACCGAACCCGCAACCTTCTGCATTGCAGTTGGACCTTCACCCAACGAGCCACACAGGCCGTCAAAACCACACGTGACGGCCACCGCCCGAGATTATTTTAATAATCCAGTAGTGGTTACAGTTGTCGGTTATTGTCAAAAATAATGTTCCGTCTCTTTTTCTCATTGTTTGTTTGTCGATTGACAAAATACACACATCAACACCGTCTAGGGATATTCAGAATTTCTCAATTTACTCAAAAATTGTGTTTACTAACAAACAACATGTATATATTTTTGTAAAGCCTACTTATCAGACTATGATTTAGAATACAACAAAATATTGTTTTATGCTTAAATATTTTTTTATTTTAAAAAACGCAAAAAGTGAAATAATGTTAAATTTAACTAAAGTAAAACGTGAAAAAAATAAAGTAAAACGAAATTATTAGGTTTTTTTATTTGAAGTTAAAATTAGTAGTCAGTGAAACCCCCCATGACGTTAATCACGGCCCTGCAACGGTTTTTCATGCTTTGAATCAGGTTGTCAATATCTTGCTGCGGAATATTGTCCCAGGTCCAGCTAAGATGCAAAAAAGTTGCTCTTCAGTCGCAACATTTGGAGGCAAATTCCTCAAAGCCCTTCTTTGAAGCATATCCCACGCGTGCTCTATGGGGTTTAGGTCTGGTGACTGCGCGGGCCAGTCTAAGACCGACACGTCGTGCTCCTCTAGCCAGCTGGTCACCACTCGCGCAGTGTGCGGACGGGCGTTGTCGTGCATGAGCGTGAAAACTTGGCCCATTTGCAGTCGATGGAGACAGATTATTGGTGCTAGCACCTGATTACGGTATTTTTCGGCAGTCATAGTGTTTCTGATCCAAACGAGGTCTGTTCTTCCACCAATACGAATTCCCGCCCAAACCATAATTGTTCCGCCATGGTATGGATGGACCTCCTGAGGGTGTTGCAGACGGTTGTCACGACCAGAAGCTCGCCATACGCGTACTCTACGTGAATCAGGATGAAATCCGAATCGGGACTTATCGGTAAACAACACTACCGACCACTCGATATCTTCCCAAGGCAAATGTTCTCTAGCCCACTGTAATCTCCGTCCACGATTTCCTCTGCGTAGTGCTAGAGTACGAAGCGGCCTGCGAGAATGAAGGTTAGCCTCGTGCAGTCTTCTCCTCACAGTTTGGTCACTGACAAGCACCTGGTGGTCTGACTGGAGCGTTTGAACCAACTGCTTGGCCGTAACATTTGGTTGTCTTCTCGCGGCCACTTGCAAAAATCGGTCTTGTCTTTGGGTAGTTATCCGCTTTCCGCCTGGATGCCTTTCAGCCACTTCACCAGTAGCACGATAACGTGACCACAATCTTGATATCACGTTTTGTCTTGTTCCAATCTCCTCGGCAATACTCCGTTGAGTAGCCCCAGCTTGGAGCATTTCTACTGCCCTTAACATTTCGTTTCTTGTTAAATGACGCCGCTGCATGATGCATACAGTTGTATTAAATTGTAATTAATCAAAAAAAAATATTAAAACTTCAATTTGTTTAAACAAAATGCTTAAAACTGCGTTAAGTAAATTTAAACCTTCGAACTCGCTACAATAATTGCCGCGCTAATCTTATGTTTTTAATTAATTTTTTAAAATTCAAATTTGGAATCATACTATAAGGCCTACACAATAAGGTTCCATTAAAATATTTTTAAATCGGCCAGTATTTTTTAAGTTTAAGAACTTTATATAAAATATCCCTAAACGATGTTGATGTGTGTATTTCACGTGCTCGTACATGCTACCGAAACAGGACTATTCACCGGTAGCTTAGTTAGACTATGCAAAACTCTTTATTCTTAGTTTGAGTAAAGGCGGAGTAATAATGGTTTGAAACAGTGTCGGAGTTAATCCCCATCGGGGATTGAAATATTTTGGAATGCATTTTATATAGAAAATTTATTTTCAAGGAAAAATAGCATTCAAAAATTTTCACTTGCGGCGAGGCTTGAACTCGCGTCTTTGGGTCAGTACCCCAACGTCTATTCCAACTAGACTATGCAAGTTCACGTCTCGTGCCGTGAAAACTTCCAATGCTATATTCTCCTTTGATTGTTTACGATTAAGGCTCGTTAAAGCGTTATCTATCTAACGCTGCAGGAACAACTTTCCAGTTGTTTACACCTGCGCTGCGTCGTAATCTTATCGTCGTAGCCTTAATCGTAAACAATCAAAGGAGAATATAGCATTGGAAGTTTTCACGGCACGAGACGTGAACTTCCGTAGTCTAGTTGAAATAGACGTTGGGGTACTGACCCAAAGACGCGAGTTCAAGCCTCGCCGCAAGTGACAATTATTGAATGCTATTTTTCCTTGAAAATAAATTTTCTAAATAAAATAGCCTTGAGCTACATACAAAAATTAATAGAAATTTATGCATTTTATAAACAATAAATGTGTGATAAATAATAATAAATTAAAACAATAAAGATAAAGACAGTGAATCGAAGTTAATCCCCACCGGGGATTTAAAAATTTTTGAATGCATTTTGTAAACAATAAAGAAATTCCCGAAGACACCGGTGTTCAATCTCCATAAGCAGTTTTAAGAAACAGCGCTTATCTGATTTGTTATACAATAGTTATTTAAAAAAAAAGGCATTAGCAATGAACTCTCGATAGCCTTTGATCTTTTTATAAAACCCAAGCGCGTGTCAGATTATATTTCGTGATGCTTTATTTATACTTTAGGCATAGTAGGTAATGCTTGACGTCCGTGTAGCTCAATCACATCATGGGGCTACCCCATCTCTTCCCATGGATGTCGTAAAAGGCGACTATGGGATCTGAAGGAGCGAACCTGGAGTTCTCCTCGCGATGTGGCGTGTAAACCACTAAGTATTTTTTTCCTAGTCTATTAGCAGTGGTTTCACTATTAACATAAATGCGAAAGTTCAGAAGCCGATTGCGATGAAACGTGGATGCAGATAGTTGGAGATCTGAATTAAACAAAGGGTACTTTTAATCCAGGTTTTCTCCCCGATTTGGGACTTACGCGGGGAAAGGTGCTAGTGGTTGATAAGATTTACCGGGCTCTAGAGCAGGGGTTTCCTAACTTATTTGAGACGCGCCCCCTTTCGACCATAAAAAAAAATCCGCGCTCCAGTCCAGATTATCAGGTCAGAATAAAAAAGTGTTCAAAATAAGTATTTTTATTGCTCATTAATTTTTTTTAGTTATACAAAAGGTATTTGGTAAGTTGATAGCACCCGTGAGATGACCGCGGGACCGCAGTCTAGAGGGTGCTATTGGCCGACTAAGAAAACAATATTATGTTCTTCACAGGCGTCCTTTTCAAATAATTTTATTGGTCGTATCGAGCCGTCTGGAATGCATTCTCTCAGCGATCGCAGGTATTAACTGAACAGGTGGCCCGCGCCCCCCTTGAAATGTCTCTGCACCCCCCCTGGGGGGCGCCATCTCTCTAGAGCAGGGGTTACCCCTGCTCTAGAGAGATGTCGTCGTTCGAATGAGGAGTGGTTAAAGCTTACTTAAGATACCGGTTTTTAGAGTTTTTACGTACTTGGAATATTTAAGACTGCCTGCGTCCCGCGGTTTTACCCGCGTAAGTCCCGATCCCGTGAGAATATCGGAATTAAAAGTAGCCTATGTTACTCAGGGTGAATGTAGCTTTCTAATGGTGAAATTTTTGAAATCGGTCTAATAGTTTTTGAGTTTATTAATTACAAACATACGCACACACAAAAATACAAATCTCCCTCTTTATAATATTAGTGTAGACTACCGCTATCCGTGTTAGTCTTGATCCAGGGGAAAATTCAGAAGTTTTAACAGGCTGATTTGGGCCGGACGCACTTTGGATATGTTTTCGTAGTAGTTAAATGAAATAAACGAATTATTAATTATTATTATTATTTGCGCTAACGTACGAAAAATCCCATCCTACCAAGTACGATGAAAGCGCGCAGACTGCATACGGATTAGTCGTACGTATACTGATTCGTTTGCAGTCTGCGCGCTTCCATAGTATTTGAAAGACTTTGGTGTTTCGTTTATTGGGTTTTACTTGGCCCTTTATTATAAGTATAGATTAGCATAGAAAAAGCCGTTAAGTATGAGCATAGTACACTTTTTAATTGTAATATATAAGGGCTTTTCTAGCAACTATTGACTTTTACAACATGTAACCTATCATATTATTTTTGTATTAAAGTACAACATCATAAACATATTATTTAAACATAATTTCAAGATATTTCTGTATTATAAACATTTGGACTAGATAAAGTGAATAATATTATTATTTGTTATCAAAATAACCTCATATTCACTGTTCACAGGCTAGAAAGTTATTTATGAAATACATACATACATATGATTGATAGGAAACCTTGTTTACAGTATGCATACAAATTCCAAGATGTTTTTCGCACAAAGAAATACAAAGACTTACAGTTACATATTTGTCGTATTCGCCACTGAGGATTTGATTTGACACAGATTCCAATTTTAAATTAAGGATACGTTATTAATTTCGGGCGTAATAGACTATGGCGATGTTGCCTTCCTGATAGTGAAATGAAAAGGGGAGTACATAGAAAAATAGGCTCATTGCACTAGGATCCACCAACGAGGATCCACAAGTGGATCTGGAAGAATATTATTAAATAGCTGCGAACCGTGGTTTCGCTTGCCTTAGTTTCAATACCCTAGAAAAATCGGTAAAACAATATACGTTAAACGCCGTTATGCCTACTGATTTTCCTAAGTGACCTAGACTCAATTTTCTTTTAATTTGTACAGGTTACGGCTGAAATCCTTCTCAAACTTTGAGGGCAACTTCAACAATTGAGCAGCTTCTAAATTAAAACTAAGTAGGTATGCGATTTTTTGAGTTTAACGGTCGAATACAGAAACGCTACCTACTCAAAATTTGAATTCTACTTAATGAAATAAACAGCTCTCAAATTAAAAAATTCTCATACAAATTTTAAATTTAGAAGCTGCTCAATTATTTAAGTACCCTCCAATTTTAAGCCACGTTCCAGTATTCGGCTGTAAGAGCTGCTATATTGTTGAAGTACGAGTCAAACTTTGAGTAGCGTTTCAGAGATAACTTACTTGACATTGTCGTTGGGAGCGACCTGGCTGAAGCCCCTGGCCTCCATCCACTGGTCGGAGATGAACTTGGTCATGTAGTTGCGGATGTTGTCCGGCAGCAGCACGACGCAGCGCTGCCCCGCGGCCAGCGCGCGCGCCGCCGCCACCGCGCCCCACATCGCCGACCCGCTGCTGCCACCTTCACAAAAACTTTATTTACTAAAAAACTTTACAGAGTTTACCTCAGAGTTTAGCTTTCGTTCCCGCACGAGGAAAATCCTGAATCGCGTGAGACCAAAATACAATTTTGACTTTCAATATTTGTTCAGTATAATCTTCTAATATATAAAATTTCCATGTCACAGTGTTAGTTACCGTCCTCCTCCGAAACGCCGTGACCGATTTTTATGAAATTTTATATTCGTATTCAGTAGGTCTGAGAATCGGCTACTATCTATAATTTATAAGGCAAAACAACGTTTGCCGGGTCAGCTAGTCTTATATATAAAATTTCCATGTCACAGTGTTAGTTACCGTACTCCTCCGAAACGGCTTGACCGATTTTTATGAAATTTTATTTTCGTATTCAGTAGGTCTGAGAATCGGCTACTATCTATAATTTATAAGGCAAAACAACGTTTGCCGGGTCAGCTAGTCTTATATATAAAATTTCCATGTCACAGTGTTAGTTACCGTACTCCTCCGAAACGGTGCGAACGATTTTTACCAAATTTTAAATGCGTATTCAGTAGGTCTGAGAATCGGCTACTATCTATATTTTATAAGGCAAAACAACGTTTGCCGGGTCAGCTATTTTATTATAGAAATATTTTAAAGAAACAATACTTCTGCAAAAACACAACGCACGATAGACGCAGGGCTGGATTCGAACCCGCATCTTACTCAAAACGGGAGCACGACTTGAACCAATTAGTCTACCGACGTCGGTAGACTTTCTCTCCTTTCTTTCTCAAGAGCTCTCTCGCTTCTTCCGATTGGTATAAAAATTCTTTCGCGACATGTTATTTTACAAAACTTTCGTTTTCCTTTTAAAACTTAATTGGCCCATATCACAGAAAATTGTCACTTTAGGGCATCACGTGATGGACTATTGTCTGTTTATTTAGATTTCCTCTATCCAAATATATTAAAGCTTTCACCGTGCGACAAGAGATCATAAAAAAAACAAATTAGATGCTGCCTACTATACCAAATACTTAAGTCCTTTCTTCATGTTTTAAATGAAGCCATAACGTGTACAAAAATTACTTAAGGTCCAATTTTCATTTAAATCTAAATTACACAAATGCCTGAACTAGGAAAATCCTGTATCTCAGGCGAGAATGTCAATCAATAGAAAATTAAATAATCTATTACTATTATAAAGCGGAAGAGTTTGTTTGTTTTTTTGTTTGTTTGTTTGAACGCGCTAATCTCAGGAACCACTGGTTTTGATCCGATTTGAAAAATTCTTTCGGGGTTGGATAGTCCATTTATTGAGGAAGGCTATAGGCTACCTTTGATCCCGATATTCCCACGGGATCGGGACTTATGCGGGTGAAACCGCGGGGAGCTGCTAGTTAATTATAATTAGAAACAAATTAAAACTGATTAAATACTATGTATGGTAGAGTAAAATGTTCGTACCAACGAGAAGCCCCTCATCACTGATAAGTCTCCGCGCCATGTTCAAGGAGTCGCAGTCTCGTGTCTTGATCCAGCGGTCCACGACGGAGCGGTCCAGCGTCGCCGGCAGGAAGTCGTAGCCGATGCCTTCCACCTGAAACATACGTCTGTGATTGAAGCAGCCAAAACATATACATAACTTAGGGTTATATATAATGTATGGATTGTTAAGTCTCAACATACTGGCTTGTGTACTGAGTTAGCCACCCGCCCGTGGAGACGTGTTTTCCACAGTATCGAGACTAACGCGATAAAGTCGCGAGGCGAAGCTAGGTCCGGTTTTTACCCTTTCGGTACGGAACCCTAAAAACTAAATGAGGTCAACACAAAGATCCAAATAAAAAAAGAAAATCTTTTGACTAGGAGAAAATGTAGATACGGTTTGATTTGGATCTATCGAGAGATTACAAAGAGAAAGTGTCTTCGCACAACACAGGTACTGTATTACGTATGCCTAATAAATAACGCAAAACAATTACAAATCTTTATTTACCTACCTAACTGCAGAAGGAATTATGCAAATTTATTTTTCTTATCATCTTATCAAAACCAACATTTTTCAGTTTAGTTTTGCAAAGAGCAAAACAAATTGTGAGTACCTAGTTACGTGTGCTGATCAAAATTAGTAACACTTGCAGGTTAATACTGTTTATAGTTAGATTACAGAATTCTACTAATTTATAATTACTAGCTGCGTCCCGCAGTTCCACCCGCGTACGTCCCGATCCCGTGGGAATATCGGGAGAAAAAGTAAAAGCCTATGTTTAAGCCAGATCCCTAGCTCTCTGCATACCATGATTAATCGCAATCGGTTGAGTAATTTTTTCGTGAACGATTAAACACATACTTGTTTAGTTACTTACATACCTACATACACACATACACACAAATTTTCACATTTATAACATGAGACCCGGAAAGATAAGGATACGCTTATTTTTCCGGGTTGGGATTTACGTGGTTAAAACCGCGGTTAAGTTCAAGTCATATCTGTAGCCATTTCCTGAGTATCTAATGTAATTGTTGCCATCATTGAATAGTTCAGATATAATCAACACACATAGGTTACGAGACCAGATATTTACGTCATCTATTAAGATAAAATAATATTATGCAAATCATATACTGAGATAAAGCTTGTTAATGACAAATAAATTGAGTTTGCTAGTACTTATGGTAAATAGTAATTACTAATAACCAGTTATGAATTAATTTCAATAAAATTCGCATTAATTAAGATTAATAACAACATTAATAGGAAGGTACAGTTAGGTATACTATTAGATGATTATAGGGCTATCGGGTCTGGCTGAGTATTTATTATAAGTGATACTTAAACAAACAAATAATAATTACCTATATCATGTATCTTAGTTGCATTTTTAAGTGCTAGTAATATATTAAATGGGAAAGAAACTTGATGATACCTGTGGGATTTGAATGCTACGCCGAACGTTTCAATTTCCGTATTAGCTCGTTGCGTTAAAAGGCGTACCTAATTGCTTACTAGCATTTGTTCTTGTGTTTTGTTTATCTATGTAGATGACTAGGTGCTAAGTTAAGCTTATATAGGTACTACACTAACCTCATACAAAGTGACGTCGGTTTGGTTGAGCTCCTCCGGCTGGGCCAGTATGGAGCCGTAGGGATCGACCGCGACCACGATGCAGTTCGGACAGCGCTCCTTGATCTTGTGTCCTATGCCGGAGACGGTACCTATAGCGACCATGTCACTAGGTACTACACTAACCTCATACAAAGTGACGTCGGTTTGGTTGAGCTCCTCCGGCTGGGCCAGTATGGAGCCGTAGGGATCGACCGCGACCACGATGCAGTTCGGACAGCGCTCCTTGATCTTGTGTCCTATGCCGGAGACGGTACCTATAGCGACCATGTCACTAGGTACTACACTAACCTCATACAAAGTGACGTCGGTTTGGTTGAGCTCCTCCGGCTGGGCCAGTATGGAGCCGTAGGGATCGACCGCGACCACGATGCAGTTCGGACAGCGCTCCTTGATCTTGTGTCCTATGCCGGAGACGGTACCTATAGCGACCATGTCACTAGGTACTACACTAACCTCATACAAAGTGACGTCGGTTTGGTTGAGCTCCTCCGGCTGGGCCAGTATGGAGCCGTAGGGATCGACCGCGACCACGATGCAGTTCGGACAGCGCTCCTTGATCTTGTGTCCTATGCCGGAGACGGTACCTATAGCGACCATGTCACTAGGTACTACACTAACCTCATACAAAGTGACGTCGGTTTGGTTGAGCTCCTCCGGCTGGGCCAGTATGGAGCCGTAGGGATCGACCGCGACCACGATGCAGTTCGGACAGCGCTCCTTGATCTTGTGTCCTATGCCGGAGACGGTACCTATAGCGACCATGTCACTAGGTACTACACTAACCTCATACAAAGTGACGTCGGTTTGGTTGAGCTCCTCCGGCTGGGCCAGTATGGAGCCGTAGGGATCGACCGCGACCACGATGCAGTTCGGACAGCGCTCCTTGATCTTGTGTCCTATGCCGGAGACGGTACCTATAGCGACCATGTCACTAGGTACTACACTAACCTCATACAAAGTGACGTCGGTTTGGTTGAGCTCCTCCGGCTGGGCCAGTATGGAGCCGTAGGGATCGACCGCGACCACGATGCAGTTCGGACAGCGCTCCTTGATCTTGTGTCCTATGCCGGAGACGGTACCTATAGCGACCATGTCACTAGGTACTACACTAACCTCATACAAAGTGACGTCGGTTTGGTTGAGCTCCTCCGGCTGGGCCTGTATGGAGCCGTAGGGATCGACCGCGACCACGATGCAGTTCGGACAGCGCTCCTTGATCTTGTGTCCTATGCCGGAGACGGTACCTATAGCGACCATGTCACTAGGTACTACACTAACCTCATACAAAGTGACGTCGGTTTGGTTGAGCTCCTCCGGCTGGGCCAGTATGGAGCCGTAGGGATCGACCGCGACCACGATGCAGTTCGGACAGCGCTCCTTGATCTTGTGTCCTATGCCGGAGACGGTGCCGCTGGTCCCGGCGCCTATAACGACCATGTCCACGTCATCGTCTAAGGACCAGAGGATCTCTTCCGCGGTCCCGTCGTAGTGGGCGAGAGGGTTGCATGGGTTGTTGTACTGTTTGAATAACATTTTAATTGTTTAATAAAGCAGAATTTAACCTAAATTATTTCCCGCCAGTTTAACGAAATGTCCACGCCATATGGAGTCGTGTATTTACGTTCGAAAGTTTACTTCTACATCTAGTGAGATCATACTCATACAACTTGAAAAGGGTCATACGCTTTTTAAACTCCTAGGCGGATTTCAATTACCATTGATTTCAACGAAGCCTTACCACATGAATTGATGCATGCTAGTTTCCTTTTTAAGATAGATTAAATAGGTATTTAAAGATACATTTCCGATAAATGACAAAACATTCATGTTGGACGGAAATGTACCTTTGAATACATATAAGTCAGATTTTATGCTAAACTTGAGACCTTTATGCAAAATCCTGACCTACATGGCAAATTCTGAAGGCAAGCATTCCGAAACTTGCATAACTTATTACCTACTTGATGAGTTCAATGTAAATATTTACATGTATTATGTAGGTAGGTAGATGCTCTGTAATTATTGGTTACTAGCTGACCCGACAGACGTTGTCCTGTCGTTTAGTATAAAAAAATAAAATTCATCAAAATAGGTTTAGCATTTTTTCTTTCATAAGAACCTTCTCCTGACAATAGCAAACACAACAAAAATCGGTCCAGCCGTTCACGCGTGATGTCGTGACAACGGAAAACGTTTCATTTTTATATATAAGAAGATATAGATTTTGAATTGATTACCGAAATAGGTAGGTACCTACATACTCCTATTCCCATATATACCTTTAATAAATAATATAATTTATATTACGAGTTATAATAATAAATATGTTGTTCTTTGTTGTATGTACAAAATTATTGCAAAAAAAAGATTGCATTTATCAGTTTTGATTTACATACATAATTTTGATTGGAAACTGTATCAAATTGAAAATAATAATAGTAGGTAGGAATAATTCATAAAGCGTTGTCAAGTAATAAAAACCTACATAAATATTGAGGTTCGCTTATCATCTGTTATCAAAAACTAGTTCCATGTTACGAGTATGATGAAAGTTTAGGTATAACATTACAACCTCACGCACAATAAGAAATTAATAACAGCTGATTGCTTTTATAAATTACTTAAAATAAATAACACTAGCTGTGTTTTGCAATTTTACCCGCAACAGACTTCAATTTTATTTATAAATTGTACCCTAAGTATGTAGTTACAAGACTTTTTTCAAATTGCTATCTTTCTTAAGTAGTGTTTTCTAATTAAACCCATTTTTCGGTGTTTAGTGCTTTTAGAATTCTGTCAATCCTGAAGAAGAGACCTGTAAAGGTCTCGAAACATTGGCCATTAAAACAATGTTAAAAGTAATAAACACCACGCGATTATAACCGAAAAATAAGTTTTATTTCAATCAAACATTGCGTAAGCAGAAGAAAATCTAGTGTTTTCTATCTGTCTGTTAACAATTAAGGAGTCATGAGTTGGTATGTCTTAAAGAAGGATGTGACCACTGCTTTATCTTCACGGATTAGAGTAATTTATACTGAACTAATCAAATATATTAGCAGTTTTAAAACTCTAGCCAGAGTGATTATGTACTTTTGTTGAAAACTGTACCAAAAGAGTACAGGTGTTAGCACTCCCTTTGTGCTACTTCCTATTCAAGTTAGATGATATAGCGTCTAAAACGTTCCACTGTATCCCTCAGAAAAGGTAACAACCCCTGGTACAACTCTACAAACAATTTATTATGTTATAGCATCCCCACTTAACAGGCTGAAGGTGTTCCTGGCGGGGTCCGCTGTTGCATTAGGCCACTCCCAGGAGCGCCGTCCGAGTAAAGGTACCAATAGGTACTTTTTATTACAACAATCTGCAGCATATGTGTGTGTAGTATAGTAATTACCTGATCAAGCACTACAGCATTAGGTATTTCCTTGGCCATTCGGTGTGCTACGCTAATGTTGCTGTCGGGAGACTCCGAGGCAGCTTCGGTGGGAGTTTTTACCACCTCAGCTCCGAGGGCCAGCAGGGTGTTAACTTTCTCGTCTGACATCTTCTCTGGCAGGACTATTATGCATCTGTAGCCTGATGGTTAAGTACAGTTAATTTATTTTTTAAATATTAGGTTTAGGCAATTTTGATAATCCCTATGTGCTTTGGAAGGCCTGTTGTTATCGATGATATTGATAGCAGTTGTTAGGACTACTTAGATACCTTATTATTGGGGTACATCTTTCTATAGGGAATGGATGGTAAAGATTTTTATGGATGTTGAACCCTAAATTGATTCAGACAAATAGTAGCTTAGCATGAAATACATAGATCAAAGAAGGAATGGGGCATATTTTAATAAAAACTAAAACTGTGTAAAGTTCATAATAATAAATAATCCACAAAAACACACATAAAATAAATAATTTGTTAAGTATAATAAAAGTATAGGTAGGTACTTAACAGATAACATTAATTAACATAAGTAGGTAATTGAATCAATCTGCTAAATTTTATCGAACATAACCTTGTTATATCATAGTGAAGTGTGATTTTCGAATCTGTTATTAAAGTAGGTAGGTAGGTACCTATAGTTTTGTGATAGATTTAATGGGAACCAATTCCTTATTAAGTTTGTGGTAAGTGTATTTTAGTTTAGTTTCGCCGGCCTTTTTCCGCACTTAGCCTCATGATTGGGCCATTGTGGTAAGTGTATAGGTTATTCAATTCTAACACAATTTTGTTGTATCATGAACAGTAGAATAATTAGAGCATTCACATTAGAAAGGATTAAGCCGTATATACATACTAGCTGCGTCCCGGCGGCGTAAGTCCCGATCCCGTGGGAATATCAAGATTAAAAGTAGCCTATAGCCTTCCTCAATAAATGGATTATCCAACACTGAAAGAATTTTTCAAATAGGACCAGCGGTTCCACAAAAAAAACAAATTCTTTCGCTTTATAACAGTAATATATATAGTTCCGGCAAGAATAGGCCTACCCTATCTCTTCCTGTAGGTGTCATAAAAGGCAACTAATGGATTTGGAGAGACTAGCGAAACTGGAGTTCTCCCTGCCTGCACAGTGGTGGGTAAACATCCCAAGAAGTGTCAGGCAGAGCCTGTTAAAATATTGTCAAATTTATCGGCCAATATTTAAGTAGGTAAGTAAGGTTTTAACCTTACTTAAGACATGATACCTACTCAGCAGACCCTAAAAATTTGGGATAAGGGCAGGCACAAGCAAATTACACATGAATAAACTAAGATATCTTAAACTTAAATAGCTGTAAGTTATCTTTTTGTTGTTACTAACCTTTGACAGCAGCAGCAAGAGCCAGCCCAATCCCAGTGTTCCCTGATGTAGGTTCAATGATGACAGATTTGCCCGGCTTCAGCACCCCTCTCTCTTCAGCGTCTAGCACCATACGGTAAGCTATGCGGTCCTTCACAGAACCACCAGGGTTCAAGAACTCACATTTTGCATCTAAAATGAGATTTTTCAATGTGGTTTATGAAAATACTATAGCTGTGTCTTGCAGTTTCAGTCCAAATTGCCTAAGTCTCCTACTTATTTTTAAAAAATTGTTTCAAGTATACAGACTTTTTGTCCTCTCTTCCCAATATTAGTATTTTTTTGTATCTATTTAGCTCAGTTCAGACTTTTTGTCCTCTTTTCCTTTATTAATTAAAAGAAAGTACAGAATAACTGCAACATAATAATAAAGCATACTTACACATTTCACATTTGATCCCTTCATCTTTAGGTATATTTGATAGTTTAACAAGTGGAGTATTCCCAATTGCATGGAGAATGTCTGGGTGGATTTTCTGATTTCTATCTCTAAAACATGAAATGGAAATGATAAGCACAAAACTACATCAAATTTAGAATTAGCAATAAGTAAAGACGTAAACAAAACTTCAAACTACTCATAAATCATACATATTCGTAAAACCAGCGCGGCGCCGAGGCGCTGCATAGGTCAGCTCTAAACAAACTGTGGTAAAACTTTAGAATACTTACAAAACCTTGACGATGTGTGGTAGCTCCTTGAGGTTAAAAAACTTCCGATTTTCACTCCCAGAGCTGTTGGACACTGTGTCTCCTGACATTTTCTTAGAATTTTAAACTGCTTAATAAAATTGTGCTTATAAAATCGGTGTTTACAAAGTTGTTCAGCGTAGGAATTACGATCAGAATAACTTAATCAAAAGTAAGTTAGCACTTTTCAATAAAACAATCACGAAATATGTACTGCTTGTTTACAGTAAAATTAGTACAAGACTCGCAGTTCTATTTTCCACGGGCTCTAAAAAGTTACAAAAAGTTGGTGCCCACGCGTGCACACTCCACAAAATTCGCACCCGGCACCACAGATAACTAATCAACAAGGCACTAGCTAGTGTTGCTATTCATAAAAAAATAATACCCCAGAATCAACAAATTCCTAGCTATAGCTCGAAATACACGGCAGAAAAAAAGGCGGGACCATCGAAAGTGTAAAGGCGCGTTTTTTCTTGTAAAATTTTCAAAACTAGTTTTTTCTTATTTATAGTGATCAGAGTTGTTAATATTGTAAATATAATTAATATTTAGTTTATTCTGTATATATTTTAGTGTATAAATACTTCAGTCTTCGTGTAGGTAAGTTTTAGATTGTAAGATGAACGAGCCACCTGACCCTGGAGGGCGAGACGATGGCCTGCATCATGTAGGAGCCTACGTAACGGTCTCCAGTACAAATGAATCAGAGGCAGAAAATAAAGATAAATCCCGTAAACGCTCTAGAGTACTACAAAGGAAAAATTGCAAAACATGTAATAAACGCAAAAAGAAATTTTGTAAGGACACCGATGAGGACTTCATTTGCTGTTTATGTGCGGACAGCGATACTATTGATGAGAAAAAAAGTAAAGAAAATCCAAAAAATATTTCAGAACCCTCACACTCCAGAACACACTTATGAACGTAGACAGCCCAAATGGTACTTCTGTGCGGCCACCGCTTGTTGGTCATTCAGAATATCAGCCCTCGGACAGCCTTCCCTATGTAGTGCATATTATCAAGGAAGTGAGCCCTAATGATGGATATACTCTACACCCCATTACATTTGGTAGGTTCCTTAGAAATAATAATATTAATAACATAATTAACGGCAGTGTTAAAAAAATTGGTAGGAACAGATTGACTATATCTTTCTCAAACCATTTAGATGCCAATAGTTTTATAACTCATAAATGTTTACCTGAGAATAAGTTTAAGGCATTCATTCCCTCATTCAACGTAACACGTTTAGGTCTTGTACTGGGCATCCCATCGGACTGGGAAGAAACAGAAATATTAGAAAATGTAAATGTGCCTATAGGATGTGGTAAAATATTAAAACTACGTCGGTTAAATTATAAGGTTATTGTAGATGGAACTCCAGTATGGAAACCATCACAAACTGTAGTTTTTACCTTTGACGGACAAGTCTTACCCAGACACGTCTTTATGTGTTACAATGCCCTGCCAGTAGAATTATATATTTATCCCATAGTCCAGTGTTTTAATTGCTGTCGTTTTGGTCATACCAAAACACAATGTAGATCAAAGCCACGCTGTTTCAAATGCGGAGGAGACCATGAGGGATCTAGTTGTTGTCCTGAGCTTTCTAGACAAAAAGCAATAAAACAATCTATGGCAGACTAATCAATATCTTACCTCGAAGCCTGCAAATTCCACCCCCCGGTTAATAGGTCATTTGCTGATGAATTGAATAGTAAAATCATAACTAAAAATTCAAATATTAATAACACCTTCACAAACAACAGAACAACTTCTTACAAAAATATAATCCATCCAGGCAAAAAGACCCTATCTTTTAAAAAATTCTTACCACACAAATCAACTACAGCTTCTACTTCTGGGTATTCTGGTAAATAAATATCGACAAGCTCATAATGAGCTTGTAAAAGATTACGATATGCCCCCTCCAGCAAATGGTTGTGCATTAAAGTCTACTAGTACTGAGAACAATAGTTTACCTAATATAATCCATGTAATTTCTACCCTAATCATGTCCTTAATACAACCTGACCACGCAGCCCTAATATTAAATGCAATCTCTCAAATCCCTACAATTAACCATGGATCAAGTCCAACAAGTGATACAATGGAACTGTCGAAGTCTAACACTTAAAGACAGTGATCTTATATACTTGTTAAATAAATATAAGCCTTTAGTTGTAGCTCTTGGGGAGACCTGGTTCAAGCCAGACACTCCCTACAGAGTACGCGGATAAGAGTAGAGCAGACAAGAGTGTCTGCGTTGCGACCGGCCAGATAATCATGGCGGTGCCGCACTTCTTGTACATAATTCTGTCTCTTACACTTCCCTCACTCTTCCACCTTTTAATGATTCTGTCTCTATTGTAGCTATCTTAATTAATAATGTATGTATTGTATCTATCTATATTCCTCGTGCTTCATCTGCTATCTCTAAAGAGGTAAATGCCATTTTATTGAGTCTTCCAAGACCTCTCCTAGTTCTGGGAGATTTTAATGTACAACATACAGCTTGGGGTACTTCTAAAACTACTTGTTATGGAACTCAGTTATTAGATATTTTAGAAGAAAATAATCTGACGACCTCTGTGGCGCGTCGTGCGAGAGCGCGACTGCAATGCAGGAGGTTGCGGGTTCGATTCCCGCCGGGTGCAGGTATTTATGCTTAAAAATAAATATTTGTGTCTGGTCTGGGTGTCCTTCTATGTATAATATGTGTGTATTTACAAAAGAAAAATAAATATAAGTATTGTATCCGTTGTCTAGTCACCGTAACACAAGCTTAGTCGCTTACCACGGGGCTAGATGGAGCTGTGTGTTGTTCACAGAATTTATTTATTTATTTATATGATAATGTCATTATACCTATACTAAAAACAAAATTAACAAAGCTTGGTATTCCAACTATGCTTGTTAATTTTATCATAAATATGATGTCTGGTAGATTAGTTAAATTAAATACCTCACCCTCTTATCATATGGCCTGGAAAGGCATTCCACAAGGATCTGTATTAAGTCCTTTATTATATAACCTATATACAGTTGATCTAGAAAACTCTTTAAATAATACAGCGAAAATTTTACAATATGCTGACGATCTTTTATTATATACCTGCGATAAGGCAACTGGTAGGGCTTGTGACACATTGACGAACGCTTTAGTGTACCTTAAAAACTGGTTGGACCGAAATGGTTTAGACTTATCAATTTCAAAAAGCTGTGTTGTACTATTTTCTAAACATACATTTCCACCCTCTATCGAAGTCAGGTATGGTAACGAGTTATTACCAGTTCAAAACCAAGCAAAATTTTTAGGTGTTGTATTAGATAGAAAATTAACAGGTACGCCACACGCAGATTATGTAACCAGTAAATGCGAACGTAATTTGAATATGCTTCGTTGTCTAACTGGAGTTTGGTGGGGGGCCCACCCGTATTCTTTAAAATTAGTTTATAACGCTATGATCAGGAGCATATTAGATTATGGTACTTTCCTATTAGTTCCTTGTAATGTCACAGCTCTTAGAAAATTTGATTCTATTCAGTCTAAAGCTCTCAGAATTGTGTCAGGCGCCATGAAAACGAGCCCCTTGAATGCACTTAAAGTCGAATGTAGTGATCCTCCGTTGAATTTAAGACGTCAATATTTATCTGACAGATTTTTCTTTAGGATATTTCAATTCGCCAACCACCCTTTATTACCTAAACTTCATAGTTTAAAGAATTTAAACCCTCCTAATAATAACAACTCTAAGCTACCATGCTTAGTTTTAAGTTTACAACGTTTTCTAACAATTACAGCTCCAACATTTTCTTCGTTAAAATTACCGATACATAGCTCAGATTTTAAATCGTTAATAGCTCCCACAGAAATACACGAAGATATAGGCCTAGTGAAAGATAGTGTAACTGCCAATGAGGAATTTAAATTTACTGTTGGTGAGAAATGGTCAAGAGCACACCACATTTTTTGCGACGCTTCTAAATTAACTCCCGATGGTTGTGTTGGGATAGGAGTGTTTCTTAATTATAAAAAGCAGCATAACATATTTCAAATAATCAAACTTCCACCGGAGTCATCGGTTTTTACTGGTGAATGTCTGGGAATACTCAAATCTATAGAATTGGTAATTACGATGAAACTACGATGTTCAGTTATTTTCTCTGATTCTAAAAGCTCTCTATTAGCATTAAAGAGATATCCTTTTAAAACGCGGGAACACTTCCCATTGATTTATGATATTAAGAAGAAACTTTTGGAGTGCTCTGAGAAAGGCTTGTCCGTTGCTCTTGCGTGGGTGCCTGGTCATACGGGCATTACAGGCAATGTTAAAGCAGATGAATTAGCTAAGACTGCTGTAAACTGTGGTGATATCGTCCCATATGTTAATTATTGTCATGATTTAGCCTCTTTGCCGGCAACTTATCACAAGAACACTTGGGATGAGGTGTGGACGGAAAGTGCGTGCGTAAAGGGTAAATATCTATACAATATCCAACCTCAGACTACAAAAAAACCTTGGTTTAGAAAGATTAAACTAGGTAAGACAGCGACATCAATCCTAATACGAATGAGAATTGGACACGTTTGTACCCCGTCTCATCTCGCCAGGATTGGTATCACTAATAGTTCTGCTTGTGAATGTGGTGATGGTGAGGGTGATGTAAATCATATATTTTTTGGGTGTCCTTTAAATGATATTTCTACTTTTTTGGAATCACTGGTGTCCTTGGATGTTCCTCTTCCAACGTCTATCCCTTGTTTACTTTCTTCATTAGACTCTGATATTTATACAGCTTTATCAATATATATGCATGCAAATGACATAAAAATTTAACGTTTATTTATTTATGTTTTAATTCTTTTGTAGCTTTTCCTTTCCTTTATTCATATACCATATCCTTTGTAAATAATTTACTTACCAACTACCCTGATCCTATTTTTCCTCGTCCTATAATCCTAAATATTTTGTAAATATTAAATGTTCCCTAATTAAAAAAAAAAAAAAAAAACCACCACCAAACTTCCCACTAAATGAAGAGAAGCCACTTATATGAAACCTAACAAGAATACTAGCAACATTAGCTACTTGAAAATGGCAGAACGGCAGAAAGCTGTGTCGTGGGGACCACAGTGGGGACCATAAACTGAAGAAAAAAAAAAAAAATACACGGCAGACACTTTCACTGACTGACATATCGATCTCTATAGCAATTTGCCGTAGAGTGTAGAGAATACACCACATACACATACACAAAGAACTAACTTTTGGAACAAAGTTCCTTCGCGCGTCGCGTTGCGAAAGAGGGCTAGACGGAAAAAACCGGCAGCGTTATTACGTATTTTGCAAAAGCCAAACAATAGCGAGAATCGCGCAATTATTGCTCCAAAATCGCAAATTCGTATTACCGATCAGCAAAAACCAAGCCATAACAATTTAGTGCTAGTGCTGCCTCTAGCGTACAATTGAGGAGTTAAAATATGCATTCAATCTTTGGAAATTCTTAGACTTGACCATTTTTTCGTATTACGTATGACTTTTGACAGCCAAAAACTAACAATCGGTTAGCAATTTCAGCTGTCAAATAGCAATTGGAAAATAGGTGAATCTTTTCGATTGCTAAACGATCGCTGGGTATTTCAACGTTAAAATAAACCAAATTTACACTTTCGAATCGACATGGCGCGTGCTGTATTGATATTAGAAGCGTTGGATATCGAAAATAGAAGAGCTGAAACCACCAATACTGCACGATTGAGGCGTAATCTTCGTGACCAAGCCAAAGCATTGGAGCTTTCCGACTCGGAGTTTAGAGCACACTACAGACTCAGTAAAGAGCTGTTCAGAGATCTGTGTAGCGAGTTGAAGCCCTACATGGCTCACCCAAGAAGAAGAACTAAAGTCAGTGTGGAAAATAAGGTAGGAAAGTTGTTTTTTAGGTACCTATAATAAATAATAACTATAATCGTTCATCAATCATCCATTGAACAAGTTGTGACATTTAAACAATTTTATAAACTTATTTTCAGATTCTCACAGCATTATCTTTCGTTGCTACGGGTTCTTATCAAAAGCCTGTGGGTATGAGCTTCCTACATGGGCTTAGCCAGGCTAGTGTATCAAACGCTGTAAAAGAAGTTACAAGGGCTCTAAACAATCCAAGAGTGCTTGTCAAGCATATACGTTTTCCTCAAACATCACAAGAGAGACAGTTTATTATAAATGGGTGAGATTTTCATCAATTATTTTGATAGTTTCAATGTTACATATAAAAATAGTAATTAGTTATTATTGTTTGTCTAGACTGTTTGTGTGTATGATGTAATGATGTTGCAGTATATAAGGTAGGTAGTAGCTTAGAGACTTCATTTTTCATGATCATATTGAAAACTAGATGGTATACTCAACACCTCAGAGGGTAAAAATATTGTTTTCATCGTTGTCAAGTTGTATTTTAAATAATGCAAAATCACAATCTTTTTGTTTTAGTTTTTTTGACAAATTTGGGTTTCCTGGAGTTATGGGTTGCATCGATGGCACTCATGTGGCTCTGATTAGGCCAACGGAGCATGAAGAAAGATTTTTTAACCGAAAACATTTCCATTCAAGAAATGTACAAATAGTAAGTATTGTTTAAATGAGTATACTAACAATATCTAACTCCAAACTAAGCTAGTAAAATGGATGCCAGACAATGGATATTCATACAAAATTACAATGTCTATACTTACTTTTAATTTGTAAATACATACTACATAAACAAATTCAGACGGAACAAGTTGTATGTAGACCATTTTTATATACTTGTACAAATATTTTTTCCACTGTAGGAATCGAACCAGAGACTGTCTCCGTTGCCGGCCTCACATATATATTCCTGCCTCAGCACACTGGTTGTTAATTATGATTTTGTAATTTTTCTGTTTTCAGATTTGTGATAGTGATTTAAACATTATAAATGTGGATGCTTCATTTGGTGGAGCTACCCATGACGCTTATATTTGGAGAATGTCCGAAATACAAAGGCATGTCCAAGATCTGCATAACAGAGGAGAGGCCGTTTGGCTGCTTGGTATAGTACCTACTAACTTACTATGTTAGTATTGAGTAGATTAACATAAAATCGAAATACATTTGTTTTATTTAATTTACAGGTGATTCTGGCTACCCGTTGAGGCCATGGCTCTTAACTCCGATTGTTAATGCTGAACCTAACAGTGCAGATGAAAATTACACCAATGTTCACTGTCAGACTAGGAACACAGTGGAGCGTTGCATTGGTGTTTTGAAAGCTCGCTGGAGGTGTTTGCTGGCACATAGAGTGTTACATTATGACCATCATACTGTGGCTATGATAATTAATGCATGTTCTGTGTTGCATAACATCTGCAACAAACATCGGCTGCCAGTACCACCATTACCAAGTGCTGATGCACAAAGTGATCAGCAAAGCCAAATTCCACATCTATCACTACAAGATGTACACTCTATTGCTGAACAAGACTTATTGGCCAATGGTCGAGAGCAAAGAAATCGCATAGTGCAGAGATTATGGTCTACAAGATTAAATTAATATGTTACTGAGATCTGAATAATTGCTTTATTATTAATAAAGAATAATATGAGAAGAGAGAAGAGAGTGCTACAGGGTGCACCGGTACCACCGAACATCAAACAAATGGTACGTAGGTGACACATTTGCTAATCTACCAAAAAACCAGGTTAGATAGATAGATAAATACTTTATTTAATCAACATCAATCAATAATGTTGAACAAATAGGCGGCCTTATCGCTCAAAGCGATTTCTTCCAGGCAACCTTGGCATGGAAAAGTTGTACTTATTGGTAGGTTGCATTGTGAAAAATATAATAAATAAATGTATATAGCATGTTAGCATGCTTTGAGACACTAACTCCATTCCAAATTAAATTCACAGAATTAGAAAATTAAATCTCTAGCTTTCTTATACACCCAAAGTACAGACGGCAGGACACACGGTTTATAGGAAATCCACTCATACTGTATCTAAACCGTTGATTGCACCACTATCCATCACGGTTGGCTACTGTTGGTAAAACTTTGTTGCAGAGACCACATCTGTGACGAGGCCCACCTGACGGATGAGGTGAAGCATCTCAAACATTTGATGAAGAGACAGGCCCAGTTAACATCAGCTGCACACAGGACACCATTAGCCAGTTTTGCTGGTAGAATATAGTAGTTTAAGTAAGCTTAAATCACAAAAAATAAGAACCCTCATGAGTTTCTTGTGGCTTCTTCTCATGTCAGGGCGCGTTCCGAAGCCACGTAACTTTTAAATATAATAAACGTAATGCCACTAAAACCGAAAACCTGAGTTTAATTTCAATCCCACATGAATTTCTGAATATTTTCTTCAAAAGTCCCATCTATCTCTATAGGTAGCTACCAAAATTTATCAAAATCGGTGCATTGGTTTAAGCGTGAAAGTGTAACAGATGGAGTTACTTTTCCTGTATATTATTGGGTGTAGGTTGAGCATTATATCAAAAGTCACTACATCAATGTCAGTCTGTTACGTTTTCACGTCTAAACCATTGAACCGATTGAGATGAATTTTGGTATAGAGATAGATGGGATTTTGGAAAAGGACATAGGCTACTTTTGATCCCGATATTCTCACGGGATAGGGAATTATGCGGGTGAAACCGCGGGACTATTTTAGGTTAAGCAATAAAAATTAGACATTGTGCATAGTATTTTTATTATAGTTATTGCTGTTTATCCCGAAGCATCACCAGCAGCGCCTTTATGTCGTCCGATTGCTGTCGCACGATGGCGACCAGTTGGCTTGTCAAGTCAGCCTGTGCACGTGCTGTCTCTGCATGTACCCTGGCTGACTCTGCAATTATGAGAGCGGCATTTGCCAGCTTGGTGTCTGCCTCAACCCTGCTCTTTTCCAAATCCATTACCCATTCAGGGTTGATTCTAGATGGAACTGTAATAATAAAAATGGTATCATTTATTAAGTTTATAGCTCCACAACTATGTAGGTACTTTATAGATGGACTCATCGATACACAGATAAGTTGGTTGTTTTCTACACTAACTTGTTGTATTTTGTTGTCGGTTACGCGAGGCTCGGAGACGTCGGCGATCAGCAATCGGCCGAGTGACGGGACTCTCCATTCCTGTCAAAACAAATAGAATTAAAGTGATTTGTATCAAATTATAAAATCGAATTTAATGAGCCCATTGAAATTTTATATGTTTACTAATAAATAACAGAAGTTTTGTACCAGTTTGTAATGGTGTCTCTCTCACTGTAGTATCTGTGATGCTATGTTGTCCTACAGTGGGATCATATTCAATTGTGCTATCTGTAAGAGAGAAAAAGTAGTAGGTACAGTTACTTTAAGTAACAATTTTATTAATCAGCTTATATAATAATTACTAGCGGTGTCCCGCGGTTTCACCCGCGTAAATCCCGATCCCGTGGGAATATCGGGATTAAAATTAGCCTATAGCCTTCCTCAATAAATGGTTTATCCAACACTGAAAGATTTTTTCAAATCGGACCAATGGTTCCTGAGATTAGCACGTTCAAACAAACAATCAAACAACCCCTTCCGCTTTATAATATTAGTATAGATAACAAATAAAACACATAGTAGTACTTACAAACTTGGCTTGTGTGTCCCCTTCTTGAAGGAGAGTGCACCAGCCCAGACAACGAGTCCACCACCTCAGGTAAGTTCTCGGTTGCACCTATAAATTTAAAAATAATATTTATTTCTCAAAAAAATATCTTATTCAAGGATAAAGCGACATGTTTTTTGAACTTACTATCATTTGTAATTATTTCTTGGGAGTAGGCCATATTCTCCCTTACTCTCTCTCCTTCCTCATTCCGTTCAGTTTCAATGTTCTGAAAAATATAAATTGGAATGTGAATTGGGAAGTTGACTTATTGATTTAACAAATAAAATGTATGATAAAAACTTTGAAATGATGGCACTTACAAATACAGGGACTTTGTGCACACTATCACCGAACACAGCTTGCTCTCCAATTATAGCCAAGATTTTCTTCTCCAGCTCGGAAAGTTCACCTTGGCTGCTTGGACCTCCACCAGTACCCAAAGCTTCCCGCTTCCTTTTGGACAACTTTGTCTTAGATTTGTGTTTAAGGTCCACCCAGTACTATAAAAACAAAAGTGATAGTACATGAAAAGATAGACATGTTATAAAAGAAAAGTGTAACGTGCTGAGCCATGATTGGGTATACAGAAAAGTAACAAATTATGGAAGCTTACTTTTTTCCATCGTTCGCCTGATTTAGTTGATCCATTACCAAATGAGTTGAGTTTCTTGGCAAGGTCATTCCATTGCTTGTCAATTGTTACTTTAGACCTTGCCCCAAGGCCTACTCCTTTGGCTATTGTTGGATGTTCTGTGAGGAAATCCAACAGCGCCTCCATTTGGTCGTTAGATACTTTGTTTGTCATTGCTGCAACACGAAACATTTAGTCACAAAACTAACTAACTGCATAAGTTCACTACATATTTAATGTACGTAATTTTATTGTTATAACATATTTTCAAAAACTTACTTTGTAAGAGAATTGTAATCACTGAAGGTAAGCTACGATTTCGTTTTCTCAGCACTTGTACACACAACGCAAGAATGCGAGAATCACAAACTTTATCAGGGATCTGGCGAGTATATTTTAACCACTTGAGTTTTTTCATTTTACACAAAAAACTAAACTATTTGGCGCAAAAACATTTGAAAACTTGTCATCTGTTAGCCATTCAATTAGTTCCTCTAATTGCTACCAAATCGTTGGGCGCTAGTGTTGTAGCGATAATAAAGCCAAAAGTGCATTCAAACCATCAGCGAGCGATTAGCGAGCGATCACATACGTAATACGATTTTTTTTGGCGATTAACAATCGATCGCGCGTCGATCGCGCGATAATTGCGCAATGATTGTTGATTGCTAATTTTTAGGTGATAGGGCTGCGGGCAAGTGCGACACTCGCGCACGAAGGGTTCCGTACCACTATGACATTTGGGTACGGAACCCTAAAATGATTTACATCCAATTTTTAAATTTGATAGGAAAATGTGAAATATTTAGCTTCGATCCTTACTCCCTTCATACGACCACACTACTCAAAAAAAAAGAAAAAAAAAAACTTTGGCACAAAGAAAATCTGAAACCTAAAAGAAACTCTTTGGTAAGTGAAGGCAGACTGGTATATTTGACAGATAGGGTAGCCATTTTGAATTTCATGGCCTACTCGATTCGATGTTTTTGAAACACGTTTGTTGTATGGGAGCCCCTCTTAAATATTTGTTTTATTTTGTTTTTAGTATTTGTTGTTGTAGCGGCAACCGAAATACATCTTCTGTGAAAATTTCAACCGTCTAGCTATTACGGTTCATGAGATACAGCCTGGTGACAGACGGACAGACGGACGGACGGACGGACGGACAGTTTTTTTTTTCCTGTTATTTAAATTCCTATGCCGTCATGTTGGTAGCAAAGCCTAAAAGTGCAAAATACAAAAAAAATAATGTGCTACCTTGAATTTAGGGGGATTTGTATATAAAGAATGAATGAACGAATCTTCCTGTATTCAAGGTCTAAGGTATAGCACATTCAAGTTAATAAGGCAAGACTTTTTTGTTTTGCTACCAACATGACGGCATAGGTAATTTAATTATAGATGAAACGTACTCTAAAATAAAAAGAAAAGAACGGTAGTTCTATTAAAACTCTTTACTAGCGACGTCTAACGGCAACAATGTTGAAACCTGGGGTGGAAAATTTAGCTCGCGCCATCTAGCTTTGATAGTGTGCAAACTTTTAGTAGTGACATCTGACGGTAACAACGTGTAAACTTTTTCTGACGGAATCTAGCGATAACTTTTTTATGAAAAAAAATACATTTTGCCACCACGTTGGAAACCAAACCAAATTCTCATAGTCATGACAAAACTCCTCGTTGGGTAAGGGTCTTTGGGTAAGGGTTTCATTTTCGAAAATATTATACCTACTTATGTACAACACAAGGATACCTACCTGCCTAGTCAACATGGATAAGGTTGAACGAAGGAATAAAACACCACATATTTTTAATAATTTCATAATCTTGTGGATAGAAAATGCCATAAAACATGCCTTTTCTTGCAGTCGGCAAAAAGTCGTAAAAAATATTAATACAAGATGAAACAAGAAACAAGATGGGTGCAAAGATTGCACTGTGCAATAAAATGGTAGTGTAGACCCGTTGATTATTTTAATATCCCAAGTAGTATAAAATAAAATTTTAAGGCTTGATTGCACAGCTACCTACTTCTACTATGAGAGAGAAAACAAAGTTATGTTGTTCCTTCCTAGAGATACCAAGTGGCTAGTATCAATGAGTATTTTTATTCAACAGACGGTGACAAAGTCTGAGGAGGCGTAGTTAGGGTCTTCCATTCTACAACACTTCATAAGGTAAGCCAAATTTTATTTCCTAACCTCGTTTAGCCTGAGTGTCGTTTAGTAAGTGCTCTCGCACCTATATCTAAGTAGATAGGTATATAAGATATTCAATGGTAAATAAGGCGATTCGACACCATCCATGAAATACGACATTTAACGGTAGTAGTTTATTTACAAAGATTACGAACTTTATGTACAATGCTATTTTTATATTTTATATACTGAGTAGTACACATAAAGACAGTATAATTCATTTTTTAAATCACCGATGAATATATCACCGATGAATGTCGTACTTCATAGGTGACTATTTATCCCGGACTAGTCAGTTAATTCGATCTAAATAGGTGTGCAAGCGAGCCTTAGTAATGCCAGTATCAAATAAGATAGATGATTCGTTGTTCTTTCTTTTAGTTGTCTTGATGTTCCAAGATGAAGTCGAGCACGGCTTCAGCAGTAATTACGCCCCTTGGTAAGTAGCCTGAAATTTAAAAGTAATAGGCGAATTTACTTCTCAATCTTCCCGGGAACAGTACCCCTACCATGAGTTACTACGTATGCACTGTAATGTTAACAGTTTGACGGGACAAACCAAGTGATCTTACAAGGGTTCCTTTTGTTGTACGGAACCCTCAAAATGAGTTTAATTTTAAATAAGTACCTAATAGGTAGGTACCTACTTTGATTATTTATAAAACACGTGGTACCAATGCAGAGCCACCGTATAACCACGTCACTCGCCAATCATGCGCAGGCCTATATTTAAACAGAGTGCATGGTTAATTCAAGGCAATCAATAACAGCTATTCGTGGTGTAAGACTGCGAGTAAGTCCTACACCAAGAATAGCTGTTACTAAGAATAGCGAGTGCATGTGGCGCGAGAACTTAGCGTGGGGCACAGTTTGGCTGCACCAGAATAATTAAGAGGAAAGTCTACCTACTCCTTCTCCATACAAACGTAGTCGACTGTTTCCTTCCTGGACATTAGAGCAAATAATGTTTATGCCATAAAACCCATATCTGCCATGCCATGCCCCTACGTTTTGGTTTTTATTTTTTTCTGGAGGCTCAGACAATATGACGGTTTTTTTCTGAACGCCTGGTGACGACAACGCGAGACCAGAATGCTGGACTGTATTTGGCCTAAAGAATAAGCATGGCCATTCACGTGGCATATGGAACCCTAAAAATGTTTTTTTTTTAGGTTCTTTTATCTCGGCGTGATCAATAATGTATACTCATGCAAAGTTACAGCTTCTTAGTATTAAGCGTCTCTGAGCTAAGCCGTGGACAGACAGACAGACGGACATGACGAAAATATAAGGGTTTCTTGTTGACTACGAAACCCTAAAATCATAACGTAGGGCTGATATATCATTTATGGCATGAGCATTATTTTCTCTAATGTCTTTATCGAGGAAGGAAACAGTCGACTACGTTTGAAATGCCGGTTTTCCACTGCGAGCGGAGCGGAGTTAAAAATGTGTCAATTTACCATCCAACGATTTACGAAAGAGTTGTATGTATGACTATGAAAACAACCGTCGTATGTTGAACTGACACAATAATGTTTTCGCTCCGCTCGCAGTAGAAAGCCGGCATTAAGCTTGTATGGAGAAAAGAGTGGGTTCCCCTTTAAAGTCAAGAAACAGATATCTCACCTAATACACTTTTGTCTTGATTGATTTCCTCAACAACAACGAGGAAAGGAGCGATATCGAGTATCCTAGAGGCGAGGCCCGCGGTCGGACGCCCTCTGTTCTCTATGATCTTGTACTGATTCTTCATGACATGTCGGTTCACAGGGTCACTGAGGTTGAATTTCTCGCCTTTCCTCTTGGGGTTTGTCGCGTCACCTCTTAAACTGTTCTTTGAAACAACTCCTTTGAAGTATCTAAAAATAACAATGTAAAAGGCATGTAAGTTCCGTCCGATTTCTACAAGATCGGTAGGTACCTATACAGGGAGTCTTAACGCACAGCCTTAGCTAAGCATACACGGACAGATTTGCCCGTCGGATCTGCCTGTCACACGTGCCCGGCAGGCAAACCTACTACCGGTGTATGATGCAAACAGGCACGGATTTGCCTGCCATCAGTCTGCCCATTGCCCGTGGTGAAACCGAACGGATCAGGCACGAGTCGTGCAGATCCGAGCCCCACCTGTGCGTGTGTGCCTGCGACGGATATGCCCGCCCATTCACCCGGCGGAAATCGAACCCACAACTTTCTGCATTGCAGTCGGACCTTCGCCCGACTCGCCGTTAAGAACTTTGACTTACCCTTCAGCATTGACCACAATCGCCACGTTATGTTCAGATCCCATTATTGATATTGCTTCTTTACAAGATGCGAACTCCGATACAAGGGGTGCTGTGCGGTCCATTTTTAAATTGGATATTGAACGATTCCACCATCTGTCGATTTATAATAAGATAACGTTAGCGCGAAAGTTAAGTTAAGGCTACGAATATGGTTGTCTACGGTCATCTTGTCGCTTTTTTTTTCTTTGTATTTTAATAGCGGGTTTGTCCTTGTTCAATAAAGAAGAGAATCTGGTAAATATGAATAGATTAGAGATTAGACTTTTATCATTTTATTGATCTGATTCTAATAGCATAATAAATAATACGTTAATATTAATTCCGTATTCTAATTTGCTTCCAAATCAGTCTTGTCCTTGAATGAAAATTATTTATTTGGATATAAGCACAATAACAAATAAGAAATCGTTTATTAATATCCTAATTATTAGTAATTACTAATCATAAACCAGTGATCTGTTATTCTAACATTTTACATAAATTTTCAATTCTGTTATAAAATTGTTATAAACGCGAATGTTATTGCAAGTATAGTATGTGTATATGCATGCATGGTTTGGGTATGTGACTTTGTTACTCCTTCACGCTAAAACGTCAGAACCGATTTTAATGAAACTTGGAATATAGATAGCTAGAGACCTAGAATAGTAAATAGGCTACATTTTATCCCGATATACCCGCGGGATCGGGACGTGTTATAAAAAATCGTCTCACGCGTATTCCCGCTCCGGCGGCTCCTTGAACAGCTTCTCTTCCATCCACTGGTCGGAGACGAACTTGGTCATGTAGTTCCGGATGCCGTCCGGAAGGATCACCACCACGCGCTTGCCGGCTCCAAATTTCAACTGCTTCGCTGCTTTTACAGCGGAAACCATTGCTGCTCCACTGCTGCCACCTATATATAACAAGAAATATCTATTTACGGAAGGCATCCAGTAGACAATCTAACCACCAGTCTGACCAATGAAAAACACACCAAAACAATATCAAAATATAACAAACTAGTTAATCAACGGTTTACATTCATTATATTCTCGTAATCTACCGGAAGGCTTGCGTACCCTGACCTTAAACCAGGTTTAAACTTAGACTTCGTTCTATAATAGGGTGGTATATGCTTGGGATTATTGGGTTGGATAAATCTGGTCTGGGTGTTTTCTGTGTATCATATGTATTTATTTACAAAAAAAAAGTATAATATGTAGTATATCCGTTGTCTAGTACCCATAGTACAAGCCTAGTGCTTAGCCATACAGAGTTAGTTGGCGCTGTGTGGAACGTCGTGCATTATTATTTTTTAATTTATTACTTCTACTGTGGTTAGCTTAGATAAATGTGTACCTAAAAATAACATAAAACGTAATGCTTACCACATAATAAACCTTCTCTTCTGATAAGATCCCGGGACATATTGAAAGATTCATTATCGTTTGGGTGTATAACTTTATCAGCTACTTTTTTGTCGAATACTTTTGGTTCGAAATCACCACCAATTCCTTCCACCTAGAAATAGAGGGTTAGTTTCACCACACACATGTAAATAAGGAAAAACTATGCTCCATTCCCGCTATGCTCGGATTTAAAATGCCTGGGGCCCATACACAGGGCCCAACCAATTTTTATAAGCAGTTTAGTCATAGCTATTATTTATCATATTATTAAGCAATTACATATTATAAAATGGGTACAACACACGTTGGGATAAGCCTGCTAATCGTAACTTGCTGTTTTGTGTGATTTACCTATCCCTCGATGTTCCTCAAGTGACGATTAGCAGGCTTACCCTAACGTGTGTTGTATGTGTAGGAAGCCTCCAAATCGGATGGTAATTAAAACACTTAACAATTAATATAAAGATTCCTTACAAAGAAGGGTTTAGGCTCTCCGCCTTGGAACATAACAGATCCTTGAGGGTCGACTGCGACGACGACGCATTCCGGCCGCTCTAGCTTGACTCTCTTTCCGACTCCTGTGAGGGTGCCTCCGGTGCCTGCACCTATCACAATCATATCCAGGTCAGGTACAGCCGAGAGGATCTCTGCAGCGGTTTCCTCGTAGTGGGTCTCTGGGTTTACTTCGTTACTATACTGGAAATTAATAAAAAAGGTACACATTGAAGCACGATATAGAGTTTGTTTTATATACCCTAAGTAGGTACAAAAATGACACTAAAACATGAATAATGATTATTATAATTGCCACTAAAGTTCGTTGTGTATTTCCAAGATATCTTTAATCTTTATTCCGTGATTTGGTCTTGTGAGTTGCAAAGGTCGAGGTCGTGGGTTTGAATCACGGACTACGCGCACCAATGTCTGAACTAAAACATCTTGAGGAACCGACATGTCCTAGGACTTACCACGGCCCGGGGCTATGAGACTTCCGCCAATCCGTAGTAGGCTCCCGTGGTGTATAATTGCCTAATCTCTCTAAGAAGAGGCCCTTAGCTTAGCGGGCTATTGGCTAATTTAATGATACCTTTGCATCGACAAATAAGTGGAAGAGTACCTGATCTAATGACAAAGCATTAGGATCTTCCTCTAGTATTTTTTTCGCAACAGATGCGAAGTTGTTAGGATCCCCATAGGGTGCAATTGCTGGCGTCTGAATCACGTCAGCACCGAGGACATCGATTGTACTCATTTTCTCATCAGAATTCTTGTCTGGAGTCACGATTGTACAATCGTAACCTGAAATACAATAATAATAAATAAACTTTGAGCACAGAAGAGAACCTACGAATTGTGGGTACCTATCTACATATTATAATATTGATATTTCTGGAGCAAATTTTCTGAATGATGGAAGCTGGCAGTTATTACCATAATAATTTATGATCAGGCGTTTTATATTCGGAGATGGTACTATCACAGATATTTAAGAACTAAATTCGGATTGTTCAAAAATCTTTCCATGACAGTGGTCGAACCCATGCTCCTCGCTATCCGGGTAAGTGGTCAAAGTGAGCATACCACTAAACCACACAGGATTGTTTCTTTGATAATATTTCTAGTAGAATGCATTGAGCAATAAAAATAAGAAATATTAAACTCCCCGCCAGTCCTCTTGCAACGCGGCTTGAAGTCACTGTTTGCTTGTCTATCATTATTTCTAGTCTTTGGTGTGGAGATATTTGCCAAGTTATATCTGGACCACTACGTTGTTGGTTATTCCTTTCATATACGTAAAGCTATCAGGTGTTATTAGGTTCTGAAAGTAGACAGATATGCAGCACTCACCTAATACGGCCGCTGTTAACGCGACCCCAATCCCTGTATTTCCGGAAGTGGGCTCAACAAATCGAGTACCATTCTTAGCTTTCCCAGTGCGCTGCGCATCCAAAACCATCGAGTGTGCTATGCGGTCCTTTATTGACCCTCCTGGGTTCAAATACTCACATTTCACATCTGTAGCAAAACATAAATCATTTGCTGACTTGGCGAACTTTGTTCCACCTTAGAGGCAAAAAAAACTGTATCCTATGTTCGTCTAATTTTCAGTCAAATCGGTTCAGCCGTTCTTGAGTTCAGAATCGGTTCAGTACTACGTAATTGAAACATCAACATCCAAACCAACATCTAAACTATACACAATTGGGTGTTGGGTGCCCAGTACTAAGGTCTTTCTAAGGGAGTTGTCGGCACGTCTTGTCGAGGCATCTGGTGATACAAGGGCTGGCGGTTTCTTGTCCTAATATAACGGATAAGCCTCGGTTTTCAGCGCGGGAACGCCACCAGCATCTTGGGCACCATGCCTCGGGTGGGCGTTACCGACAACTTCTTTTTGCTTTAGTCTTATTTTAGTTTTATGTTTTAGGTAATTTAGTAAATGTTATTATTTGTATATTTTTAAATCTACTTAATCTATAAATATCTAGGATATAGCAAAATAAAAAAAAACGTTCGCATTTATAATAATTCTACACGTAGGTACCTAGTACCTACCTACCTATAGATAGGTTTAAAAAAAAGGTCATCGAAGATTTTTTTTATTTGACCTACCTCACCGTAATTGTAACTGCTATGTCAGGGAATTACCTACCTACCATACCTACAAAACCGACTTCAAAAAGGATAAAATAACCTCATCTACATATAAAACAGTGACACCGCTTATCTGTTATAATATAGAAGTCGCGCAGTGCAGATTGTATTTTGGCTATTCGACTTCAAATTAGGTACCTACCTACATAACAGATAAGTCGGTGGCACTGTACATAGCTGTGGTTATTTTGTCGTTTGTAAAGTCGAATTATCGTTTTTTTTAATTATACGTGAACTTTTAACTAAGTATACCAATAACCTCTTCACTTTAGAAGCTAAATCACAGTTTACCTAATACATAGTTGGTATGCCTCGCCGGTTAACACTTTCTATAAAGAAAGAACCATCGCAATCGAACCTCAAACGGCTGAAATATCCGGTAACATACACAAAGAAAAAAAAAACAGCCCAATTGATAACCTCCTCATTTTTAGAAGTCCGTTAAAAATGTGAATTGTATCAGAGTTGTATCGAATTGTGTCGTGAGACTGAACCTTTTGGATCGAATTACGATTGGCTTGCAGGTCTGGATCTAAACTGCATGGATGTAATGTATACTATAGTGCGTTTCATCTTTAATTACCTATGCCGTCATGTTGGTAGCAAAACAAAAAAGTCTTGCCTTAATATCTTAAATGTGCTTGTAAATGTAAACCTTGAATACAAAAAGATTCGTTCATTCATTCTTTATATACAAATTTTACAAATCCCCTAAATTCAAGGTAGCGCATAATTTTTTTGTATTTTGCACTTTTTTGTTTTGCTACCAACATGACGGCATAGGAATTTAAAGATGAAACACACTCTAAATAATGTACCTCTACATTACGTCTCAGTACAATACAAACAAAACAATTACTTCATTACTTATTAGAGCTGTCGTGCGTGTGAGGTCTACTGACGCGACGTGACGATTTCTATGGAAAGATTTAGATACCTACTATTTTTGTTTTCAACTAAGAGTGTACCTAGTTACCTACACTATAGCACGATACATTTCATTCATTACCTAAGGCCCTGCGCAGACGACAGACTATCCGTGACGCACTTTTTAGTCTGTGAAAATAGAACTTATGCAATTATATGCAGTAACGCACACGACGCGCAAAAAGTCTTTTGCCTTTTTGTGCCTTTTTCGCAGACTTTTTGTGCGCCGCAGACTCGATCGCACAAAAAGTGTGCCGTCTGCGCAGGGCCTTAGGTAATGAATGAAATGTATCGTGCTATAGTGTAGGTAACTAGGTACACTCTTAGATGAAAACAAAAATAGTAGGTAGATACCAGTCATCCTGTTAAAACAAGTTTAGATACGTCATCGAGCATATTTCGTGGCTACGCAAAGATAAGGTAATTACCACATCCTCTTTCATTCACTTATCAACCTTTGTGCCGATCGCCCGCTTGACAGAAACGTCATAAAATCCGTTTAAACATTACACAAAATGCTTTCGTGCATTTTTCAGCACTGTAAAAATTATAATAGCAACAAAAAAGATAAAACATATCGTTTCACCAGGAAGTAAGACAGTAATGAATTGTTTAACATATTTTGTGTATTTACGAAAGCGAAAGGGATAACAATAGTTGTGACAGTATAGTCTGTAAAGGAAAGTGACGGCGAGGAAAGAGCGAGACGTACATGTATACTTTTAGGTAATAGCGAAAGAGATAACAATAGTTGTGACAGTATTCTGTAATTAAAACTCGTTGTTTGATCTGTCGCCAGTCATCAGTTGTCAGTCTTATTTTGTGTCGTTTTTATTGGAAGCGATGTATGAAGATGCCGGTTCCATATATATTTCATTTCTCTGGTAGATACGGTATATTCTCACATTGCGTATTCGAAAAATGAGCTAGAAACACCTTCATGCATTTTCATAAAATTATAGTATTTAAAAAAAATGTCTTTATGAATGATTCAGGCATTTATAAAATGAGCAAAAGGGCATCTGATTGATTTTAAAAAGACAATCGCAGTGTGACAGCACGTGCTCGCGCGGCAACGGTTCGATATACAACTGAGGCTAGTGCGTCAGCTAGACGCAGTTTTATCGTCTCATTTAGAGCGGTGTTGGTCTAGTGGTAGATACCCCGGCTTTCATTCTGAGAGTCGTGGGTTCGAATCCAGACCGACCGCGCACCAATGTCTTTTTCTTTAAGAAAAAGGTATGTGCGCTAATAACATCGTTCTTACGGTGAAGGAAAAACATCGTGAGAAAACCAACATGTCCTAGGACTCACCACGGTCCGAAGACATGGGATATTCAGTGTTTTCTATGTATCATATGTATGTATTTACAAAAAAAAAAAAAGTATAATATGTAGTATATTCGGTTTCTAGTACCCATAGTACAAGCCTAGTGCTTAGTTTGGGGCTAGATTGCGCTGTGTGTAACGTCGTGCAATATTTATTTATTTATTTTATTTTATTTTCCGAGACTAGGTAACGTATCTGCTGTTGTTTTGTTTCCATCTGAGGGTACACTGTACATCTTTACATTATAGCTTCCGTGTGTGAAGCCCAGTTCCTCGATCGTAACTCGTAATCTGCGGGGCTATTTTCTAAGAAATAACTACATAGATGCGATGTAGAAACCTGTGAAGTTCGAGTCAACTTTTCTAAAACTACGTTGAAACCTGTGAAGTTAACTCGCTATTCTGCAAGCCAATGACGTCACACAAATATAACCAAGTGTTTTTGGTAAAAGAAAACGATGGTCATAGGCAAACGAAAAAAATACGAATAACTCGCGAATCGTGTCTACGCCAGCCGACGTCTACATCGTTTTTTCTTAGAGGATAGCCCCGCTGACAGTTTGTAGGTACATACTTGGTTATAATAATACTTATACTTTCATCCCGGCTTTAAATAGAAAATTTTAGTAGCAGCGATGACGAGTTATAGAACGCGATGTGGGCCATAAGCGCCATTCTTGGTAGACGGATTTCACAAATTCACAACTTTGTATCCGTCCTGTTGCAGTTGCAACACCACTAATAGTAATTCAGCCAGAAATATTCCAGAAAGGAGGACAATGCGTTCTTTTATATATTGTTGTATCTAATAGACTTTGTGTAAGCTTTTGTAACGAGTTTAACATTAATTTTAATAATTGGTAAGCAAGTAGGTATAGTAATAAAGTACAAGCATCACTCGCACAAAATTCTTAATAATTATTTTCCAATTAGATATAGATACAAGGGCGTAGCCAGGATTCTATATAGGGGGGGGGCAGACAAAGAAAATCTAAGACTATTTTGTTTTAATCGCGGTTTTTACATATGAGTAGAGGAGATTGGTAGTGGAGAAAAGTAAAAATACCTTTATTACTTGACTAGTAATCTGCGCGGTTCTTCACAAAATCTATTTAAAACTTCTCTTACAATTTTTTTTTTGGACAATTTTCCGGTGTACGTTTGTTATGCAAGGCTGCAAAGTTGGTTTTTGCAGCGAGTACTTGTATTGAAACCTGAGCTAGCGAAGCATTCTAGGATTGAACCACGAGCGCAGCGAGAGGTTAAAATATAGAATGCTGAGCGTTGTAAAGATTTCAAAGGTACAAAATGCAAAAAACTTTGCTGCCGAGTAAAACACACAATTTTGCACCTCACTACAGCGAGGCAAACGTTAGGTGCATTTTTCCGGTAGAAAACTCAATTCGGCATTGTGTACCACTTCCACTAACTCTGCAGTTGTTAAATTAATATCTTCGTCGGGGCTGGTCAGTGCAATTATTCAAAAAAAATTGAGGTATATATTTTACCTCTCTCCTCAACCTATACTATTATTTTCTTTCGTAAAGTGGGTAGTTATATTTTTGTACGCTTTACACGATGTTCCAAGATGGGGGTATTAAGCCGAAAAGGGTTTGTTCTAGACGTCTAGGCGAACAACTTTTGTTTTACAACTTTTGGAAATATGAAGTAGTTTTCGAGAATGTTTAGTTTAAAGTTTGCATGAAAATCAGCTGTTTTTTAGAGTTTGAGGTCATTGGTCTTAATCTGCCCTTTAATTTAGTTTGGACCACTACAATCTTTACATTAATTGCCTTTATTTACAAAAATGGTGTTTTTTTACAGTGATACATACAACCACAAATTTTCGAAAAAAAAGTTCGAATTTCCAAAAGTCGTAGAACAAAAGTTGTTCGCTTAGACCTCTAGAACAAACCCCTTTCGGCTCAATACCCCCTCCTCGGAACAGCCTGTATATAGCGAAAAAATCATATATGATTCCTCGTTTTTGTAAATAAATAAGTAAACAATCTCTAAATTATCGAATAATTCACGAAAAAAACCTGCTTGATACTAATAATAACAAACAATAAATACGACATTGGCAGATGAGCAACAAGACTTCGTGGTTCGATGCCATGAACAAAAAAAACCGGGCAAGTGCGACACTCGCGCACAAAGGGTTCCGTACCACTATCACAATTGGATACGGAACCCTAAAATGGTTTACAACAACCAATTTTTAAAATTTATAGGAAAATATGAAATATTTATCTTCGATTCTTACTCCCATCAAACGACCGAATCACTCAAAAAAAAAAAAAACCTTGGCACAAAGAAAATCTGAAACTTATAAGAAACTCTTTGGTAAGTAAGGCAGACTGGTATATTTGACAGATAGGGCAGCCATTTTGAATTCCATGACCAACTCGATTTGTCCTGACCAATCAGAAGCGACCTCACATTGCACTAAACTCCTTGTTATTTTTGAAACACGTTTGTTGTATGGGAGCCCCTCTTAAATATTTGTTTTATTTTGTTTTTAGTATTTGTTGTTGTAGCGGCTACCGAAACACATCTTCTGTGAAAATTTCAACCGTCTAGCTATTACGGCTTATGAGATACAGCCTGGTGACAGACAGACGGACAGACGGACAGACAGACAGACAGACAGCGAAGTCTCAGTAATAGGGTCCCGTTTTTACCCTTTGGGTACGGAACCCTAAAAAGGAATGAGGTTGGCGCATTTTCAAAGGACTTGCTTTAGAGAAAAGTTTGGATAAGACAGATTCGAATTTTGAAAAGTTTTTGCACGGTAAGAAATCTGCGCGCAAAACGAGGAGGTTCTTTCCGAGGTTGCGCGGTGAAAAAGACCTGCAAAATCACATTTTGCGCGCTACCGTGCAAAGACTTTTCAAAATTCGAATCTGTCTTTTCCAAACTTTTCTCTAAAGTCTCTAAGTCCTTTAAAAATGCGCCAACCTCATTTCTCGTGAGGACACTATACCCGAAAGTAGTTTTTAATTTTTTTCAGTTTATGAAAAAATATCTAACTTACAAAACGGAAAATAACTACATTTTATAATCTGCGCAAATTAAACATTGTTTCTTAACATAACTAATACTAACTTAGTTGATTGACCTTTGCAACTTTTTAGGATTCTAGTTTTCCAATCTTTTAAACTCGGTAGAGATCGTGTGCTGCAAACCGCGTGGTTTGTTATGCCTTATACTGGTGACCGACCGCTATTCTAGGGGGGGGCAGCTGCCCCCCCCTGCCCGTACCTCGCTACGCCCATGTATAGATATCTTTATTTGCACAACAAAACATAGGTAACACAAAAAACACACAAACAAAAGTAAATACTTAATAAAAAAAGCTTTAAATTAAGTGCACAAATGGGCGGCCTGATAGCTGAAAGCGATTTCTTCCGGGCAACCTTTGGATGGAGGAGAATTGAAACAGCTTGAGTGGTAGGTATTGTACCTAGAGATTATATCTTAGTATAATTCATCGTATTTTGTTTTATTTTTTGTTTAGGTACTATCGCTATTTTTATAATATATCTGTTTAGATAAAAATCTAAAGATATAAGCAGTAAATCTAGAACATTGAAGTGTTACCTAATTGGTACAAACCCAATAAATAAGTACCTACCTAGATAAGCACTTCATTAATTCACATATAACGAAAAAATGTGTATTGCATTGTTTTTTTTAAAGAAAACTATCAAATTTTAATAGACCTTTCTGTTTCATGAAGCATTTCAAATTCTGTAAACTTAAATAATATAAAACATTACAAAAATACTTACAAACATCGCATTCAAGTCCATGGTCCTTCGGCACTCTGTTGAGCCTGACCATGGGCGTGTTACCGATAACTTGCAGGATGTTGTCATATATTCTATAGTTGTTGGCGTGTACATTACTGAAATATATTAGGTATTCGTAAACAAATGTTATCTTATTTACCTATAACTATAACTTTAACGTTTTTCATAAGCTTGTAACTTAATGAACTGAAACTTTAGCACACATATTATCCGTCTCTGTTGATGAAAATTGTGGTAAAAGAAACAATTAAAATGAACTAATATCTAATAGGAATAATATTTCTGATAGGTCGGATAGTCGCTCCGCGGCTTTCCTGGTGCAGAGGCTGTCTGTTGCCATCCAGCGTGGCAACGCGGCTAGTTTGCTTGGCAGCTTTGTTTGGCTGAGTTTTTCTTGTTTAGTTTATTTATTTTATTTAGTTAGTTTTAGCATTTTTAATTTTAGTATTGTTTTATTTGTAATGTATTATTGAATTTAAATAAAATAGTCCCATATATTTCTGTTAGTAAATATAATATAGTATGTACTTAATAACTTTTTTGTAATATGAAATTATAGCAATTATTATCTGATATACAAAGGGTTAGTTTTTCATGCATGTAAGTTTTAAATCTAAGTTTGTCTATGATTACTAGGGTTTATTATTATACCGACTCAGATCCGGATCGAAACTAAGGTATGATGAAAACCTTAGTGGAAATGTATAAAGTTTACAGTCTCGTGCACCCCAACTTTTATTTAGTTGAAGAATTTATCCTATTTTAAGTAGGTACATGCCTAGTTCAAATAGAGGTAGGTAGATAACTTACCCTGTGCCGTTCTCCATTATGAAATAAAAATATTCACACTATACGGGATAAATGTATGTGTATCGTATCATTCAGATGTAGACAAAGACTAGGTCTTAGCCAATCTCTCCTATTGGCTGTAGTTAAACTGCTGGAACATCATTATTTTATTTAAAACTGTCACATACTTATTATTTGTGAGAACCGGCTGTTCCTCAACATAATTTCCTTTATTTTTATTTAAAACTTTTTTAATGAGATTTCCAAAAGAATTCTTCTTAATCCATGTTCTTCTAATTTATATATTTGAAATTAAAACAAAAAAAAAAGCTACCACCACTTTACCTGTATCTAACAAAACAGATTGTTTTTTTTGTTTGTCAACTCTGCAAAAGGTACGAGGACCTATTCTAGATATTATAGCTACGAAATGACTTCTCGTAGTATTTGTGCGTAGCTCGAGCGCGCACGGAAGCAGTTGCACGACTGAATCATCGAGAAATATCTGATGATATATTTATGTACATATCTACCATTTTCCAGAGCACGTATTCTATAACTAAACAGTCTCAACATCGCCTTAGCATCGTTAGATTTTTCAACAACAATTGAACTTTAACTGAAAGTTGAACTTGAAGTTTAACACTTTTTGGCAATTATGCAGTGTCACCCAAAGCTTTTGAAATGTTAGTAATTTCTTGCAAAATTATCAACAACAATTTTATTGCTGAACCATTTTCAAGAAAAATCAAACAATGCTGAAGATGTTGAGATAATTTAGTCATAGATCTGGGCACTATCAGACCTATATCAGGTACAAATAATAAATAAGAATACAAGTTTAAGCTAGCGTTACTAAAAGCATCATCTCGTCCAATAATGATTTTGTTTGATAGAAATTGAGATAACCTACATACATACATAGATTTTTCTTCGGATTTCGCGATTTATTTATATTAATAAGAAAAGTCTGTACGTATATGTCTAAATTAATTATTCATTTCTGCGGTTTTAATCGCGTTACTTTTATTAAATTAAAAGGCTTAGTAATTATAACATAGCAACATGTATAAAAGCGAAAAATTAGTTTAACTTTGCACTAATATGTAGGTACCTATGTAATAAATAACAAAGGTACCTACATATTAGTGCGAGAGTTTTAAACGACCTCTGCGGTGCGTAGGGCGAATACCCGTCTGCAATGAAGAAGGTTGCGGGCTCGATTTGACCAACCTAACCGACTTTTAGCACTAAAATAGGCATTGCATAAACAAAATTGTTATTGCTTGGCGAAAATGCGTTTAGCTATTGTTTAAGCTATACCCAAATAACTAAAGTGACCTTTTTGTGGTTAAGTTGTTATTGTTCACAAGAAGGTTTATATAGCCTAGCTAGTTAGTTAGGTACCTAATTAGTTATTAACTGCTAGATTTGCTTGTTGGGACTAGGTGGGTATATCCCGAGGATTATTATAACTTATCTAATCAATAATCTTAACGACCTCTGTGGCGCGTCGTGCGAAAGAACGACTGTAATGCAGAAGGTTGGGGGTTTGATTTCCGCCAGGTGCAAGTAATTATGCTTAAAAAATAAATATTTGTGTCTGGTCTCGATGTCCCTCCATGTATAATATGTATGTATTTACAAAAGAAAAATATATGTACCTATTATATCTGTTGTCTAGTCACCGTAACACAAGCTTAGTAGCTTACCACGGGGCTACATGGTAGGTACATGGAAATTTTAACTCGTATGCTTTGTTTGATTGTGTTAACTGCTCAGAAGATTCAGGAAATTAATAGACTCACGTGGACATCAGTAGACTAACGGAAGCATATGCTTAGGTATAACAGTGGTGGATTTCCATTTTTTTCAGGTATAGGCTGTAAAGTTTTTGCCGCCCTTGCCTCTACAATTTTCATATCCTAGATTATTTTTGCAATCCAAAAATGACAAGTGAGAGGGTAAAGTCTTCGACAAAATTTGTTGCAAAATTGTATTTGTAAAACATCAGATAACCGTCGTGCACAATTCTTTTTGAATTATATGAGGTAGCAAAAGAAACCCCAAATTTGCCCCTCCAAAAATCTGCCGCCCTAGGCTCCATCCTACTCAGCCTGCTGGTACCTAAATCCGCCACTGATGCTTGCTTACGTAAGTCTGTCTAGTGATGTGCAGTTTCGTATTATTCGTGAGTCTACTGACATGCAGTGAACACAGTCAAACAAAGCAAAAGTTCAAAGCCAGATCTCTCTCATAACTCCGATCGTGACGACCTCTTTGGCGCGTCGTGTGAAAGCGCGACTGCAATGCAGGAGGTTGCGGGTTCGATTCCCGCCGGGTGCAAGTATTTATGCTTATAAAATAAATATTTGTGTCTGGTCTGGGTGTCCCTCTATGTATAATATGTATGTCTTTACAAATGAAAAATAAATATAAGTATTATATCCGTTGTCTAGTCACCGTAACACAAGCTTAGTCGCTTACCACGGGGCGAGATGGCGCTGTGTGTTGTTCACAGAATTTATTATTATTTATTTATAAAAAAAAAGAAAAAAAAAAGAATAGACTCAAGCAGGCATAAACCGAGTGCCAACATTAAATACCTGTCTTTATTCAGCTGCGCCCCGGGGTTTCGACCGCGTAGGTCCTGATCCCGTGGGATTTTCCCAAAAACCCTTTCTAAGTTGATATATATCTATACGCCACAAAGAACACACTCTCCAAATTCATGTCTCTAGGACCAGCGGTTTATTGGCTCTACGTTGATATAATAATATAGTTGAGTCAATCAGTCAGGCAGGACTCAGGACATTAAATGTATATTATACTAGCAGTTCCCCGCGGTTTCACCCGCATAAGTCCCGATCCCTTGGGAATATCGGGATCAAAAATAGCCTATAGCCTTCCTCAGGCAGGGGCGTCTCTAGGTCATGTAGCGCCCGTGTGCAAATATCACCTTGGCGCCCTCTAGTAAGAGTTAAGAGTAGAGATGGGCCGACTAGTCGGGAAAGCCGACTAGTTGGCAAATTATGCCGACTAGTCGGCAACTACGAGGCATGCCTTTTATGTTCTGTCGTTTGAAGAAAAGAAAAACTATATAACCTTATAGTACCTTTTATTGTTTTTCAAAGTATTCACCACGAAGTTTAATACACTTTTCCATTCGCTCGAACCAGTTATTATAACATTTATTCCACTCCAAAGTGGGGGTGTTCAAAATGGCTGACTTGAAAGCGTCGACCGCTTCTTCACTGCACTGGAACCTTTGACCACGAAGAGTTTTCTTAATTTTAGGAAATGTAAAGAAATCGTTAGGGCTTAGGTCAGGACTATATGGAGGATGGTCAAGAATTTCTACGTTTTCCTGCTTCAAATACTCAATCGTTTGACGAGCGGTGTGTGAGCTTGCGTTGTCATGGTGCAGGATGATGCGTCGCTTTGGGCTAGATTTCCGAAGTTCGGCGATGACTTGTGGTAAACAAACTGTGGTATACCACTCCGCATTAACCGTTCTACGATCTTCAAGTGCAATCGTCGCAACATGACCGGTTTCGCCACGAACGTAGCCACCATCTTCTTTGAAGTGCTTCGAGAGCGAACAACTTTAGTCGGCTTTGGCTCGTTTTGGAAAACCCAGACTGTAGATTGTTGTTTGGAATCAGGATCGTAGGCATAGATCCAAGATTCGTCACCACTGATGATGTCGTAGACGTGATTTGACTCTCCTCGGTTGAACCTCTGAAGAGTTTTCTTACACCATCTGACGCGGGCCGCCTTATGATCGTCGGAAAGCAAATGCAGGGATCCAACGGCAAACTAGTTTTCTCACACCAAGCGCCTCATGCAATATCTTTTGAATGGTTGTCCCTGAGATGCCTAATAACGCCTCTATCTCTCGATATGTCACATGACGATCTTCGACGATTAGTTGTCTCACAGCAACAATGTTATCTTCAGTGAAGGCGGATTTTGGACGTCCTTCACGAGATTTGTCACTAAGTGTGGTATGTCCACGCTCAAATTCCAAATACCAGCGTTCGATGGTCCGCAGACATGGGACTTCATCATGGAATACAGATGTTAACTCTTCGAAACACTGAAGTCGCGTGAGGCCTCTTCGAAAGTTATAGAAAATTATTGCACGAACATTTTCCTTAGTAAGATTCATTTTCGTACGTGACCTGACAAATTCAAACCAACGCTGTGACTAAACAATTGCATTAATCCTAATGCTTTCAATTGTTTTGATATTCGAAATTCTAACAAATTTGAATTTTGAAAAGTTCTAATTTTAAAATTGGCGGCAAATATACAAACGACAGAACTTAAAAGGCATGCCTAGTAACAATTATACAATAAAACCAATATTTATTCAATTAGTAGTACAGTTTAGAAGGTGGGTAGTCAGAAAACCGTAAACAAAACACGTCATAGCTTACATACATCATCTAAACATCTAAAATGTCATAACTATGCCTCAGCTCCATTTTTGTTTTCAACTTTTATTTTTATTTCAACCATTTTTTCGAAGTTTCGCTACAGCTTTCGAAGTGCAAACTTATCCAAAAATAGCAACAATCGCCGAGTGATCATGATTAACCCAAATATCTCGGAATTATAATGATCTACGTTGCCGACTAGTCGGCCGACTAGTCGGAACCGACTAGTCGGCTAGTCTGCTAGTCGGCAGAACCCCATCTCTAGTTAAAAGTGATTCCAATATAGAATAATAAAGGTACAAACAGCAGTAGGTACTAACTTGACGTAGGTACCCCTAATATTATTTTATTGTGAAGTTGAAAAAATATGTCGGGAAACAATAGGTACCTACATACACAGATATCTTTTGAATGAAATGTCCGAATTGAATAATTCAAAAGGTCCTAGAAAGGTATTGAATTTGTCTTGAATATGAAGTAATTTATTTTAGCATTAATTAATACCAAGGTACAAAATAAAAGGTTATTAAAGCGACGGCGTGTTCACGAGTTCCAGGTCGGCAAGCAACCCGTTCCTCTATTCCTACATATATATGTTATAGCGTCCCAAGCTATAACCAGCTAGGGTATGAAGAGATGGGTCCGCTGTTCCGTCCGACCACGCCGGAGGGCATCCGTGCGGGATCAGTTATAGACAGATCGTGTCCCCAAACGCAAGATTCGGTTCTCTGAAGGGAGAGCTACCCCGTACCAAAGTGGTACTACCAGATTGTCCAGACTGGTACCGGAGCAATGAAGCCGCTCACCACTCGTTCCTCGGAAGAGGAGCTAACGACAACCTCGCTGAGGCCGGTAGAGAAGCCACCTACCACATATCCATGTGTGGTACCGGAGCTGTTAAAGGCACGCTCACTTCCCGGCATGGAACCACATGCCTACCATGAACCTATAAATCCTGGTAAGGACCGGTCATCCCTAGCGTATAGAGACCTACGCTGAAAACCACAAACCCCCGCGAGGCCAAACCCATGTTGGGCGACATATCCCTACTAAGCCACCGACACCGACACCGGGTACCCGCGGTACCCTGATCCAAAGGGGAGGACCCGTAGTTCCCACCCCCGAAACCCACTCAGTCCGTTCCACTCTCTCCGTTCCAGGTCGGCAGTAGCACACGTACGTAGGGTTTTTTCCCCTTCCCCATTCCGACCGCCATATCCGTAGCCTCCATGAACACGTTCAAATTCCAACCCCATTTCACCCACATGACCGTTCAGATCACCACCCAAAACGATTCCCTGTGACAACGAGATAGCCCCAAGGACCTCGCCGAGTTTATCCCAAAACCACCTCTTATCAGCGTCGCTACAACCGACTTGTGGCGCGACGTAAGTAGGAACCCCCCCAATAAGCACCTTCACGCACATAAGTCGATCGCTAAAGCGATTCACCTCCAAGATATCGCCATGCAATCCCTCAGCGAGCACCACAGCCACCCGGTTCTCTCCACCAGGTGCACCCGTGTAGATCAGTTTGTTGCCTTCCGCCTGAAGAGTACGTCGGCCAGCTCCTTCGCGCGTCCGGTTAGCGTGAGAATAAATAATAATAATATGAATAAATAAATATTGCACGACGTTACACACAGCGCAATCTAGCCCCAAACTAAGCACTAGGCTTGTACTATGGGTACTAGACAACGGATATACTAAATATTATACTTTTTTTGTAAATACATACATATGATACATAGAAAACACTGAATATCCCAAGTCTTCGGACCGTGGTGAGTCCTAGGACATGTTGGTTTCCTCACGATGTTTTCCTTCACCGTAAGAGCGATGTTATTAGCGCACATACCTTTTTCTTAAAGAAAAAGACATTGGTGCGCGGTCGGTCTGGATTCGAACCCACGACTCTCAGAATGAAAGCCGGGGTATCTACCACTAGACCAACACCGCAATGTTCCACATTGCGAAGCCGAGTTTCACCTTGTATTTCGGGGCTCGCGTCTTTGGCCGTACCCGCCCGGTAGCCCTCGTCCACTTACCACAGGAGTCGGGTGAAGCTCCTGTGCGCCGTGTGGCAATCATTTTTTGAACTCCCATAAAAGATTTGGCGAATTTCGACTTTTACGGGAGCGACTGCCGTCTGAGTTCTGACCTCCCAACCCCGAAGGGAAAGTCTGCGCCAGAGCCTCGTCCGTTTATCAGCAGGTGCACCAAGCTAGCAGGTGAGGTTGGCTTGGGCCCAACGATCTTAGTGGGGCCCAGTCACACCCAGTGGGCCCCATACACACGTTTCTGTTTATAAATCTAAATATTATTTAATTCTTTATGTAATTGTATTTTGATATAAAGAAATGATTCTTAATTTACTTGTTTTATGTAATTCTTATAAAATATGCTATTTTCATACCTTGATATTTACGCAAAATCATTAATCGTATCAGGCGTCATTTTTCCTCGCCACTCAATCATTAACATCGACACGTTGTCATTATCTTCAAGAGTCATCTTTTAAAAATTTGATATTTCTCTTAAAATATTAGCTTTACAGTGGTGCCTCTTTTACCATTTTCTATTATATTAATCAAATAATTAAAAAAGTACAAAAGATTTGCTCTGGCACAGGGTTTAATATTTTTTCATAAAAATAAGCAAAAAAATATTCCGGTCGAAGAATCACCCTCCCGACACGCGCCTTTGAGTAAATAGCGATGCGACATTTAGCCCTAATATACTATTTCGGATTACCATCTCATACCTACCTACCTAACGTAGACCATAATAGAATCTTTAAAAAAAAAAATGAAATAAAATAAACCTCATAGTTTCCGATTCTGATACGGGGGCTGGGTGTGGGCGCCGCGGTCGCAGGGGCGCCGCTGAGACCGCTGCGCCCGTGTGCTGTGCACACCCTGCACACCCGCTAGAGACGCCCCTTGCCTTCCTCAATAAATGGACTATCCAACCTCGAAAGAATTTTTCAAATCGGACCAGATTAGCGCCTTTAAACAAACAAAAAAACAAACTCTTCCGCTTTATAATAGTAAAATAGATATAGACATTTAAGTATAACAGCACGCCAATATGAGTTGAAATATTATTTCTACCAATACTTAGGAACCTAAGTAGGTAATTTTACGTTTGTTTTTCTAATCAGTTCGACATTAGGTACGTGTTCGTAGTTTATCACAATAAGAATATGATTTTTGATATGCAAACTGTTACAGTAATCGATACTGGAAATGCAACTGCGATATCAATCACACTTTAATATCGTCATTGATTTATTTTACAGTGATAAGGTTTTAATGTAGGTAGGTGAAACACTCAAGTTATTAACCTACGACTTGTAGAAGTTAATGCATTATTCTTTTTTCAATAATGGGTCCCACCCAACTGTTAAACTATGTTCCGTTACTACCTACTGCACTTGTTTTACTTATTTCTCAGTTAGGTTAGGTTAGTTTAACTTTTAGTTTATATTTAATGTTATATTATTATTAAACAGGCGGGTGTATTTATTTATTTTTTCGTATATTGGTGTAGCTCACGATATATAGTTTTCATGTGCATGCGACGATAACTGTGCAGTTTTATCACATAACGCTAGGGTTTGCCTCTCGGTTATGCATGTAAGGCTAAAACCATCATGCAAACCCTAGCGTGTATGGCTCCCAACTTACTTAGCAAATGTTTTCATAGATAACGACCGGGACCAACTGGTTATCGTGCCGACTGAAGCACGGAGACGCTTGAGAAAATATTTTTTTGTCGCACACATTCGGCATCAACCCATCCAAGTAATGACAGCGCAAGAAGACAAGATCCCTCGAATCTGCTACTTTCTATACAAAAATATTACGATCCGTTTGATGCGATCCGTCCGATGCGTACAATGCCGAAAGGTGGACGAATTTATACCAATGAGCTCAGGAAAGAATAATAATAATACACAATCAATATTTTAAATATGTAATTTTATTTATTGTTAAACCACAGACAAAAGTCATCTTAAAGATAATTTTAAATTACAATTAAAACAAGAAAACTTACGTCTCTAACTATCCTATTCAACATTTGCTTAACAAAATAACTATTATACTTACAACCTATTAATATAAATTTAACCAAAGTTGAAATAAATAAGAAACTGAAGAAACATCTGATACTAAACTTTAACAATTTACCTAGTAGTTGTACCTACACCTCGGCGATTCTTACTTTAATTAAATAAGAAACGCTTTGTCTTCAGCGTCAACAAAAATGTGATAAACCATTCTAGGTCTATTATTAAAGAAACCTTCTAAGGTTTCTTAGGCCAGAGTACAATATAAAGGACCAAGTATAATTAGCCAGTTATATAGGTTGGGATAAATACCTTAGGTCATATATTTCCTTAGGTCAAAATACCTTAACTTATTCATCTATTTCTTCATTGATTTGATGAGACATGATTTTTTATTCCATGGATGAGTGAGACGCATCACTAGGTATATGGGAGAAAGTAACACAGCCCTCCGTCAAATCTAATTTTCTAAGTTCCGTTGCCGAGGAAATTTCGAAATAAAAACTGGCATTATCCGGCTCCACCTAATATTGAGTCTACGCAATTGGTTCAGTAGTTTTTGCTTGGTAACAAACTACACATATATGTACGTTACTACACAACATAACGCTAAATAGGATGTGGTATAGATAGTAGATATTAGGTACTTGCTCAGAGAAATGTATACCATATATTTATCTACACTTGTTTATTTTCAGAACGTCATGGAGCCATAGACAGTGTGCTAGTCTAGAGTTATTTTTGTCCAATTATTATTACTAAGTTAAGTATATTGTTTGATCACGATTTCGGTACCTACCTGAATACATACCTACATAGAGCTAGTACTTATATAAATAAACAGCTCACATCCATCAATATCCTTGATAATACCAAACTGAATTAGCATCTCTAATATTTGAGGTCAGTCATGCAATTGATGTTGCCAACTCTCCTGGAATTACTGTATGGTATAACATTTCCTTGCCTTCCTTCAGCCTCTTCGTTTATTATAACCGCCCTAGAAGCATTGATGTTCTAGTGAAGGCTCTATCTCACTAGGACACTAGTCGCCCGCCCACACCAACAAAACCTAAACTTCTCTAAATAGGGCACATCACCTGCCCTTGTTTTATCTAACTCTGTGCCCATGAAAAAGTGTTTATAGGGTAAACGTGCCCAGTTATGAAAGTTACACTGAGAAACTTACGGTTGCTCATTCCAATGTATTGTAAAATGAGAAATTGTTGATCTTCCATTCGATTTTTTTTAATTTAATTTAATTTAAATAAGGTAGCAACCCCACAAACAGTGCATGCATGACTGCGTCACATAGGTAACTGCACAAAAACACTGGTCAAATAAAAATCAGACAACAAAATTGGAGATCGACTGTAGAATGTTAAACCTCTCAATTTAAGTAATTATAAAGTGCTAGTTGTTACTAGCACTTTATAATTACAGTCTATAATCCACTATCCACTATCACTATCGACTGTGACTTCTTTTACAATTATTTCATACAAAGCGCGTTGCTTTCTTTTGCAATACATATATTGACATTACACAGAACAGATTGACGTTATTACATGCGGAAATAATGAATTTTGTAAAGTAGCACAGTGGAAAATCTGCAAGAAAATGTAAAAATACCTGGTTATGTTACTTTAACTCTTGTTACCTACTCTATTGCATTGGGGGATCCTGTAATAATATAAATAAATATATAAATATTGCACGACATTACACACAGTGCAATCTAGTAGCCCCAAACTAAGCACTAGGCTTGTACTATGGGTACTAGACAACGAATATACTACATATTATACTTTTTTTTTTGTAAATATATGCATATGGATACATAGAAAACACTGAATATCCCATGTCTTCGACCGTGCTGAGTCCTAGGACATGTCGGTTTCCTCACGATGTTTTCCTTCACCGTAATAGCTGTAGTTGTTTTTTGGAAATAAATAAATAATAAATAAATATTATGAACGTACTTAATCATCAATTCCATAGGGTTTCTGTAACACAACATTATTTCGAACTTGAACAAGGAGGACAAGGTTTTGTCTATATCCGTCTAGTTTTGAATAGACGATTACCGCTTCCTTATTTACTATCGAGATTATCCATTGGTATTGGTATGAAGAAAAACTGGTATAGATGTCAACTAAGTTGGTAAACATTGTATTGCTTAGAATGAAGGCCAATAGAGGCCAAAGCTAGTGGTCAACGACGGCGTAGAAACATATTGTTTTAACCCTGCACTACGAGCGCAAATAAATCTCGGAAATACTTATAATGAAATGTAAAATGTGGCATTTTTTTTGAAAAGAAAAAGGGAAAGGGGATTAATTAAAAAATAACACAGAATCTTCACTATTGAATGAATGACTCTGTGAAACAATTGCGATGTCATAAATTGACCGATAATTAGAAGGTTAATGGACCAGAAATTCACGACTTTCAGAACCTCAAGACGCACAAATCAAGGTCAAAATCACTTAACAGATTCAAATTCACAGTCTGTTTTCACAATCACTTGTACGTCACTTGCTTCAAGGCTTAGCGTAGTTCTCATACAGCCAGTCCCAGAAGCTGATCCTCTTTTGCTCGGGATCGGCGCGCAGCGTGAAGTTGCCTGTTATATCGAGGTAGGTCACGTGATCCGTGTCGTTTACTGGCAACCATTTGAAGTCCACAACTGATTCGTAGTCTACTGGTGGTGTAGGGTTGCTGGGAACAAGAATTGACACTGTTAAAGTTACACAAATAAAAAAGTATTCAAAAAGAATGTAACATATCAAGTCCCCAGTTGGATAATATTTGAAATTATGCCCTCACCAGTTTTATCATAGCGCTGCGCTACCAACAGTACCAACTATGCTAAGGGAATCTTTTACCACCGGCTTGAAATTAAAGACATCTCGTGGTGCGACGATCCGCATTGCCATTGAGTTTTGGAAAGAAATTTCCCATTATGATTTAAAAGAAGCATTCAACTTACCCATACTTAGCGAAATTAGTCCACATCTGAACCATCCGTTTCGACACAGCCAACTCTGTCGAATCCTCGTCTAATCTATAATTCAGTCTTGAGAAGTAGAACAGGTATCCCATCTCGTCACCGTGACAGGCTCCAGGGTGTGAGATGCCCAACATCCGCTTGAAGAGGCCGAGGGCTCCGTCGAAGGCGAACCGGTAGAGATACGTGGGGCTGGTCCGGTTGGTGGCAGCCTGAAGCCGCAACGTCTCTAGGACGGGCCTCAGGAACATTACGTCTGTGAATAACTGCCGGAACAAACGAACATGCACACATGCAGAACATTACTTTTAAAATGTAGGGACGATCTTCTTCTTTTCGAGTTCATTCCGCGTCCCAGGGACCTTAAGAGGAGTATATACGCCAACGACCTTGAAACTGAAAATCCCTGTCGGGCTCATCGAAAATTGTTGATTATTTCATGACGGAATGTCGTAGAACTTTTTTTGTGCACAGATTGTAGGTGACATTGTTTCCTACATTTTGGTGTAGTTTTCAGACAAGAACCTCCTATTGGTGCAAAGCCTATCCTAGACAAAAAATGTCTGATTTGGCTAAAATGTCGATAGGCTTCAATACGTTTCGACATATTTGTATGGAAACTGCACTAAAATATCGGAAATAATGTCGCCTACAATCTGTACACAAAAAAAAGTTCTACGGCATTCCGTCATGAAATAATTAACAATTTTCGATGCGCCCGACATAGATTTTCAGTTTTTCAGAATAGGGCCCTTAAATATTGTATTTCGCCCAGTACGACCGCTACAGCGTTGTCTGTTGCGTCACAAAGATTTTGCATTGACGGCAAAAAGGGACGATACGGTTTATTATATTGTCTTACTTATTAGTCCTTGAAAATATAAGATTAAACCGTATTAGGATTCTCTCAACTACTCGTACGCAAGCATTTTAAATACTGAACCATTTCAATTACTAGATGTCCGGATTAGTTCAAGAACAAATACGATCAATCAAAATTTAATAACGCTCAGTTTCTTCATCATACCTAAAAGTCAGTTTACTTTCTAAGAGTAACTTTATTTGTTACTCTGACTTTAAATATGATGAATATACTGTCCGTGAGTTAAGACACTTACGTCAATGAGGCTGTCGATGTTCCTCAAGTCAACAGGTCGCTGCTGGAAGTAGAACTCCCTGATGGAGTCTGCTATCTTCCCGGCGACGGTCGCATTGTTGACGAGCAGCTCCGGGGGCACCACGCGACTGAACTCAGACTCTAACTCCGCTAGGAGCTTGGGATATCGCTGCAGACCTGCACCAAATTATTGTCTCTTGAGTCTTAACTTTTGATACTAACTTCTCACGTAATCGAGTTACAAACTAAGTAGGTGTACCTACCTACTGTATCAAAGTTAATTTCTCTTCAAAAATAGGAAAATCCTGTTTTGAAGGAAATTATGAGTCGAAAAATAAAACATGAAGGGTTCATGTAATAATTAACAAGATAACAGCTGCTTGTACCAACAACATAAATTCAGTTGGCTTGACCTTAACCAGAAAGTAGAACAACAATAAATTTTGAATGTAAACGAATGAATGACCCTTGGCCTGGCCAGGTGTCCACGTGATTTGACGTGATGGATAAGTGGTTGTAAAAGGAGGCATTTAAAATTGTATAGGGCGGTTTTACGTCTCCGATAGTGGTGTCTGTTTCACGTATATTGTCTGTGCGTTACATAAAAATAAATTATTAGTTCTCAAAGTGAACGTTATAGACGCCGCCGATGTTTACTCACAAGGAAATTATAAAGTGAAATGAGCGTAGCCATTTTTAACCCCCGACGGAAAAAGAGGGGTGTTATAAGTTTGACGTGTCTGTGTGTCTGTCTGTCTGTGTATCTGTCTGTGGCATCGTAGCTCACGAACGGATGAACCGATTTAAATGTAGTTTTTTTTTGTTTAATAGGTGTCTTTTGTAATTCTACTTAACACACTAGTTTTATACTTAAATAAAATGTGGTTGCTCTTGAAATTCGCTGTTTTTCAACAAATGTAGGATAGTGGCACAAAATCGGTATAACTCGGTTTGTTATGTAAATGCTAGAAGGTCTACTTATGCCTTTGCTGCGTATAAAACGCCGGCAGTCTTTGAACACTGTCTTTAGTTAATTATGTAACAAAACTGGTAACATATTACCTATTCTAAAATAAGAAATACCTAATCGCTTTGCATAATATTTCGTGTTAGATTATCTGACCGAATATGCGTTTGGCGAATTGATTTTTTCACATTTCTTTATAGATTGACTTAAATCTACCTACCTACCAGTTGATTCATCGTAATCAAATATATATTATATAAATAGATGTTGAACAATGAGATGCGATTTCATGCGACTGATATTCATTCTATAAGACTGTTCCAATATGGTTTTCAAATTAAGTTTCATTGAATTGAGTGAACCTAAGCAATCATTGTTTTTAATGAAAGTCGCAATATTTTATCCCGTCTATCGACATTCCGAAGTATACCTACCTACCTTGAATGCAATAAAACTGCTTTATCAAAGTTAGCTTTGTTCTCACTTTTATTGACCTGTTAAAAATAACTATCCCTTTGACTCACAACAAGTGGGTTTCGCAAGAAACTTGTATATTTGGGAGGTAATATCGTATGTGGCTCCATAAAAGCGCTTTACATAAATTACAATATCGATTACATCAATTACATTTACCTTTCATATAACGCGGTCAAAAATGAATAAGCAATTAAATTTCTTACCTATTATACTTATTATTAATAGTAGCTGCGTCCCACGGTTTCACCCGTGTAAGTCCAGATCCCGTGGGAATATCGGGATCAAAAGTAGCCTATAACTTTCCTCAATAAATGGACTATCCAAAACTAATGTAATTTTTCAAATCGGACCAGCGCAGCGCAGCGGTTCCATAAATTAGCGCGCTCAAACAAACAAACTCTTTAGCTTTATAATAGCAAATAGTATGGTATCTATCTATCTATCTATACTAATATTATAAAGCTGAAGAGTTTGTTTGTTTGAACGCGCTAATCTCAGGAATCGCTGGGCCAATTTGAAAAATTCTTTCAGTGTTGGATAGTCCATTTATTGAGGAAGGCTATAGGCTATTTTTTATCCCGATATTCCCACGGGATCGCGACTTACGCGGGTGAAACCGCGGGACGCAGCTAGTTTATTATTATAAAGCGGAAGAGTTTGTTTGTTTGAACGCGCTAATCTCTGGAACTGCTGGTCCGGTTTGAAAAATTCTTTCAGTGTTGGATAGTCCATTTATTGAGGAAGGCTATAGGCTACTTTTAATCCCGATATTACCACGGGATCGGGACTTACGCGGGTGAAACTGCGGGACGCAGCTAGTAGATTCATATATGGGAATCTCGAGAGTTCTGTGAGCTACGATTGCGTATATTACTGTTACTGCGCTTTTCCAGAAGTTATTTGGTAAAATCTGATATGTTTGCGAAACGCATTTATTTACGGCTTGTGTTGTGAGTCAGAGTCTCTGAGTTACAATATCTTTTCTCGAAGGGTGAAATATCCGCGTAACACACTTTGGAAAGGATTCGATGCCGGATCTCACCATAACGAAACATTATTCAAAGAGAGCTGCAAAAAACCACCGCACACACTTAAAACGCAAGTGTTAAAGTTTCCTTAGGCCTTTAACTTGACCTATCAACTGCTATATATCAGTTATAATAACAATTGAATTAAACTGGTTAATGTGTCTTCCAAAGCACAAAATTAATTATAATAATAATGTGCATTTTACAGGAATCCCGTTTGGGCAAATGTATGATGGAAGTAATGGAGTTGAAAAATGTAGCCTGCACCCAAAAATGCAACCAAAAAGAAAATACAGGAGAAATTTAACAGAAATCTTTAAACTTAGAAAAATAAATAATTACATCATCAAGCCTATGTTTTATTTATTGTCTTCAAATTTTGCAGCATTGTGTGCTGTTATCACGGGTGTGTGTCGTAATTTCATGAACACGACACACACCCGTGCTGTGGGTGTTTTATAAATAAACCGTAAAAAAAAACAAAAAAAACGGATCTACACGATCAGTTACTGTCTGTCGTTGCGAAATGACACATACTTAGGTACTTATTTTAAAAGTTAAAGATGCTAATGCTCGATGCTAAACTGGAATCAGGAAATTGTTCGAGAGGATTGGTCGCAGCTTAGAACGGGTCTTGCAAAACACCAAGGATTTCCGCCAGTTGTCGTCGGTGCTATAATGGCCACCTAACAATCTCGTTGCCTTATACGTACCTTTATAGACGTTATGGCGTATTTCCCACCGCGGACTGGAGTCATTATTGTGTCAGTTTTACATCCAACTATTGTTTTCATACCTTTAGTCTCACAATGTTGAACTCCCAAAAAGTTGAATTCCTCATGAGTCATAGCTACCTATATACGATTCTTTTAGACTCTTGAACTTTGAAAACGATCTTTGTAATGTCATTAATTAAAGTGACATCCGCTACTATCGTGGATTGGAGCACGACCTAATTATCGGCCCTTTGGAAAAATAATTACGCAAGTGCGTGCCTTGTCGTGCCACGCGCAGTGTAGGTAGCTACCTACGAACTACGAAACCCTAGGGTTTCGTAGTTTTCATAAAATAACAAGGATTGCAGTTTAGATTTTACGTAGGTAAGTATTCAGTCAGGATTATTCCATCCTGTCTTATATCAGTTAGATTATTTATAATAGAGGTGACGAGCAACGACGTAGAGCTAGATGGTAATCTCAAAATTCGTTTATGTAAGTACTTAGATAGCCTTTCTGTCATTAACTCATTATCATTAATCAATTCGTAATCTGTTCTGCCATTAACGCGGTAAACACTTTACATACGATAAGTACTTACGAGTATATTTAAAAAAGTGGTACAAAACATACTAGCACATGAGAAATCAATGAAGAAAACTTATTTTAAACAAATTGGTAGTACCTAGGTAGGTCGTAAGTACCTAGCTAAGTGATAACTCGCGAATTACAAAAAAAAACAATTTTGGAACTTGGGCTGTTATTCAAAAACTTCGGTATAGTAGTATTTTATATTACGTATGAAGAGTATGATGCCCTCGTGTGAGTTGTAGCCGGTCATGAAGGGCACGTCCGCCCCGGGCAGCGCGTCGCGCGGCTCCTCGGGGAGGAACGCGTCGAGCGAGAGCTGCACCGAAGGTTACTTACGTCTGAAGAGTATGATGCCCTCGTGTGAGTTGTAGCCGGTCATGAAGGGCACGTCCGCCCCGGGCAGCGCGTCGCGCGGCTCCTCGGGGAGGAACGCGTCGAGCGAGAGCTGCACCGAAGGTTACTTACGTCTGAAGAGTATGATGCCCTCGTGTGAGTTGTAGCTGGTCATGAAGGGCACGTCCGCCTCAGGCAGCGCGTCGCGCGGCTCCTCGGGGAGGAACGCGTCGAGCGAGAGCTGCACCGAAGGTTACTTACGTCTGAAGAGTATGATGCCCTCGTGTGAGTTGTAGCCGGTCATGAAGGGCACGTCCGCCCCGGGCAGCGCGTCGCGCGGCTCCTCGGGGAGGAACGCGTCGAGCGAGTGCTCCACGGTCGGTAGGAACGGCAGCGCCACCGTGCTGTGAAGGTCGGCAGACTCGCCGGGCGCTCCCGCCAGCCGAGCCCCCGCTTTTACGAGTAACTCGCTTGGCGTTGCGCGGAGATACCCTGCATTAGATAGATAAATAAATAACTACGCTTTATTTGCACAACGATACAATACGCCATACCCACGAACCAGAATCAACAAGGATAGTGGGGAAAACGCCAATTTGTTTTTGTAAAATTGTCATAATGGCTACTGGTGGGACCTTTTAATGGTGATATGGAAGGAGCTACAGGCCGGCGGTATGCGGCACGGCTGCCGGCCTTGACCTTTATACGTTTACCCGACTGGCTATGCGATGAAAATTACTTCCTTTAAGTACTTACTATGTTATCTGGGTCTCTCAATGCATATGCTTATTCAAACTGTCAATCAGGGTCCTATTTTTACCCTTTGGGTACTGATTACTGATTCCTAAAAAAGGAACCTAAGGAAATATTTGAATCTTACCGAGTAGTTCAGCTGTGCTATTCGTGTCGATACCAAGTTCCCTGCCAAGTGCAAAGGCACGCGCTCGTGGCTCCTTGGCTAGAGCCCACGGCGACAACGCCAGACCACTCTGGGCTATCGCTCCGTGGAACAGGCCCTGGTAAACCATGGAAAATTTTAATGGATTACAATACAGTCCAAATAACTACTGTCCATAATGTTCTTCCCGCACGAGCATATAATTGATAACCAAAACATACGTCCTTCGGCGAGAATGAAAGTATTTAGTTTCCTAAAGCAGATAGTGAGGCACTATATGATTAAAGTTTACCGTAAGTAGGTATTTAATTGATTTTCGTTTTTACTTAGGGCAGCGTTAAACAACTGCACAGTCTGTGTGCCTATAATACCTGTGCAGGTCAAAACTGCACGTACGGTAAACCATACCGTCCTTATGTAATATTCCGCCCAAAGTGACCGTATTCCAGTTATATATGATGATAAAAAAATACTACGATCGAGTTCTGGTTTTGTCAGACATATTATGCCGGTACTAGGCAAACCTTAACGTAATTATGAATAATTATTAAATGTCATCATCATTATTATATTGGTATATCGGTTACCTGCGATACAAGCTGTGCTTAGTGTAGAACTGATTTATTATGTAATTTGAGATATGTTTAATAAGTTTCATAATAATAAATAAATATTGTATTGTATTGTATTGTATTTAATTACAAATCAAAACGCCCTGTCACGGGTCACGGAGGTAAAAGTAGGTAGCTATTTATCTGGCTGAACTGTCCTTGTGATGATTCGCCTCGTAATGTCACTAGCACTAGAATCGCAGTTGCACAAGATTCGATCAATTTCTTGTATCTGGGTTACTTGGTATGTTTCACGTAAACGCCTAAATTGCGATCATTAACTTCTGGGGTTTGGAAACGGTTCGGAACTTCCTTCCACACCCAAACTTGATAAGGAGTAAGGGGGGCCCAATTTACTTAGTAATTACTGCTTGCAGTAAAATCCAGCGATAGAGCGGAGCGCAATTAAATTAATTACGAAAGCAAATTATCTGCCTCAACTTTGGTCAAATACCAAAACATGGTTGCAAAAAACTAGGTAGGTACATGGTTCAATATTTGTGTACTAGCTGCGCTCCACTGTTTCACCCGCGTAAGTCCCGAACCCGCGAGAGTTTTCGAATCAAAAGTAGCCTATGTCCTTCTTCAAGGTCCCATCTACTCTATACCAAAATCAAAATCGGTTCAGCGGTTTATGCGTGAAAGCGGGATAGACTTAGACATACAGATAGAGTTACTTTTCGACAGAAAGATTTACTTTTCGACATACAGAGTTACTTTTTATAATATTAAAGTAAGGATAGGTGGATTACCATGTAAATAAAATTAGGGTAGGTAGGTAGGCACCTATACACACCTAGCTATATTGTAAAAATAAACTATTTAATGTGATTATTTTAGAAATAACGAAAGTTGAATAACTAAAGATTTAGAGGCATTGGATCGTATCATCACATAATAGACATAGAATCCCTTACACAACTCCACAATAAAAATAAAGACACGTTGTTAACAGTAAATAATAATAGGCTTGAATTATGCAAAACTGTAAATATTAGAGTAGTTTGTAACGCACAGACAATTCCCATAGAGATTGGTATAATTTTAAATGTAGAAACAAACAATTTATGCCTTTATTGTTAAAAAGAGACATGCGTATCTAATTATTGTTACAACACATTGTTTCCCAAGTACAAAATACTTAATGGTATTCCTAAATGACCAATTTAAACAAGATTCGCAGTTTCACCCGAAAAAGTCTCGATCTCTTGGGAAATATTAGAGTAATGTAGAAAAGATCACCTATTCGGAGTTCAAAATAGATAGATATGTGTAGGTAGATTCAATTCAGCTATAATTAGGTCAAACCTAAACCTACCTAATGCAGATTGCAGATATTTAAAGGTTTACATTTATAGGTAAATGAGTCGCAAACATGTAAAATGAGTAAATGAGTTATTCACATCCTATTTCCTATACGTGCTCCATTTCAGACCTTCTATTATAATAAAAATAACAGGAACTTACCCGTGATTCCGGTGAAAGCATGTGCAAGTGGACGGAGGCAGCGCCAGCGGATTCTCCGAAGATTGTTACCCGTTTCGGATCTCCACCAAAAACTTCGATGTTGTCACGAACCCATTTTAAAGCCATTACTTGATCCTGGACAAATAAACTCGATTTCAAACTAACGTAAAATTGATATATTTTGAATTTTCAAACATTCAGGTTTGCTCTCAACCGAATATTTTACACACATGCTTATTTAATTGTGCTGTGTTATTAAGATCCTTGTAAGAATGAGTATTGCAAAGAATCTGGTTATGTCAAAGACTTATGCAATTTAAACCAACTAGGTAAACAAAGCAATAAACCTGAAGTAGGGTATCGGTTATTGTCTGATGTCATAACAACATCATGGATCCGCTTAGGGTTAACGGCAAGATGCGTAACGCACATAAATGGTCACTTCCTCCAGCAGCTGTAATCTTGCATCAAACGCGTTCTAAACTTGACCAACATAGCTAAACCATGACAGTGCTGCGAAACTCGACGTTTTACTACATTTTGTGAGTACGGGCCTGCTCTATTAGGCAATTTTAAGACTAAGTAGATATACTTTGCCAACGCAATTCGTAATTAATCCACAAATTGCATTTCGGAAGATAGATGCAACAAAATCTTTAGAAGGCTGCGCTGCGACTGCCGAGGTACTTAGATCAGTCTCTTTCGCGAGCAGACAGCGTAACCATTCCGTTAAACTTAGGAAGTAGCTTAGAATAATGCAATAGTCTTGATACCTACTTATGATTTAGGTTCTCATACAATAGCATATCGAACATCATAAGGTAGGCTTAAAGTCTCCTAAATCGTTTAAGATTCGTTATAAGAAAGTGATATCGCCTTGACCTTGTGATGACCTTCATAGAGATGCTCTTTTTACTGATACCACAGAATAAATAATAGTACTAAGATACTTCAGCCGTTCAAGGAACAATTTCCAGTTGCATTACCTTTGTTTGTTGAAATTGTAAAAAAAATGGAAATGGAATTGGAAATTGTTGTCTGAAATAATAAAATTACGCGTCTGAATTACAGACGCGTAATTTTATTATTGGTAGTACCTTCTCATTGTCGAAGGTTTTAAGGAGTGTACGCTAGTACCTTCAATCGCTCTTGGTTCTTCCAAACTTGCGATTGTGCGGACTGTCTTTTACCTACGATTAGGAGCTGTACAATAACATATTATAGTCACAAACAAGATCCAAGGGTTTAGATTAGACAGTTACCTTGAGGCCCATGTTCCCCGAGACCTCCTCGTTGTCGAGACTGAGGAAGCCGAGCGCGCCGAGCCGGTAGTTGAGCGTCACGAGGACGACGCCGGCTCCGATCAGGTGATCCGGACCGTACAGGAACGCGTTCCCGGAACCGACTGCGAACGCGCCCCCGTGGATCCACACCATTACGGCTAGGTTCGGGTTGTAACTGCGTCATAAAAGCAATCATATTGACAAAGATATCATTGGTAGGTTAGGTTAGGTTATACTACATTTCATGAGAGGCTCATTGGCCTAGCTGCACCTGCCGATCTTAAACGGCCGTGCGGGTTAAGCAACGCTTGCCGCGGTCATTAACTTCGATGGGAGACCGATAATTTGTGTGGCAAAAAATCATTTTTCTCGAGCTACTCCGTGCTTCGTTACGCACGTAAGGCACGTTAAGGAGTTGGTCCCGGTTATTATCTCTGATAGCAGTCGTTAGATCAAGTTAGAGGCCTTAAGGCGACCTGAAAAACTCTAACACTAGGTCATTAGTATAAGACACATTATGGCATTGAGACAATACAATAACAACATAGCGGACATACATAGGATTAGGTCTTAAATGTCCCCATAATATACGGAGAGGCCAAACTACATGAACAGGCAAATCTGATCAGTGCGTCGGGTATTTGATCTGATTTTATTGCTTCAAGACCTTTATTTATACAGAATACATGGGGTTGGTGTTGAAGGTACTATTGTATTGAAAGTATACGTACCCAGAAATCTTATCAGGCAGAGCTGGCGAATAAACGTTGAGGAAAAGGCAATCCTCGTCGCCCTTGTAGGTGTCGAAGAGCATGAACCGGTGCGGGCAGACTGCGCCTTCCTCGAGCGCGTCTCGTACGCCCGTCCACGGGTCCAGCGGAGCGGGCGGGCGGAACCGGAGCGAACCGCGGGGCGGTTGCGCGTACCTGGTGGTGGTGGTGGAATTAATAATTAAAAAAAAAAGTTTTCAACCAATTCAATAACCGCCCTGCGCGTTGCCTTAGCGCTATCCCATCTACAGTAACTTAGTTTGAAGAGCGCGAGCTAGAGCAACAAGGTTTAATTTTAAATTAAAGAAAGCTACTTTTTATTAACGAAAGAGGCTCGTGATTGCTCAGTCTCATCCGAGCGATGTCCCCGGTTGCATCCCTCTCGGGAGCCCGGGGTCCGCTAAAACCCAAATTAGTTTTTTTATTTGGGGTTGACGCAGTCGGTAAGCCATCAATCATTGACCATACCTTCTGCAATTAGATATGGCAATCTTTTTAAGGCCAAACAGTTTATCTGCCACCGCGCGGTGAGAACTTAAGGTTTGCTAATCTCCCTCAGATCCCTGAGTCGCCTTTTACGACACCCACGGGAAGAGATGGGGTAACCCTATTCTATGCTGGGGCTACACGGTATACGGCTCGTGATTGCTCATTCGACGAAAAAACGACCTACTCCATGCTTATTCTACTATTATTAAAAATGCCAACTAACCAATGTTGATACCGAATCGTAGGAGAGTTCGAAAATATAAAATAACCTATTCCCATGGCAGGATGACCTTGACTCCTATAGAAGCGACTGGTTCACAGTAGCTCAAGACCGAATCAAATGGAAGGAAGAGAGTGAAGGTAGAGAGGCCTTTGCCCTGCAGTGGGACAGTTCAGGCTCTTAATATTTTTTTTTAATAATATTCCCATTCGTACCTGATTCCTTTGAAACTGTAATAAGGCGTCTGCTCGGTGGTCCTGGCCGCGAGCCTGCGGCCGCGCAGCGCGCCGAGCTGCGTGAAGACGATAGGTCCGCCGCCGACGCGCATGCGGTCGACGAGCGCGTGCACGAGCCGCGCCGCGCGCGCCGGCACCGCCTGCAGCCGGCGCAGCGCGTGCTTCAGCCCCACAGACTCGCTCACTGTGCTCGATAACCTACGCCATGCTCCTGATACCTGGGTAACACATTCATGACTTTATAACGCAGATTATCATATCCTACTAATATTATAAATTAGAAAGTTTGTGAGTATGTATGGTATGTGTGTATGTGTGTTTGTTACTCAATCACGTAAAAACCGCTGAACCGATTATCATGAAACTCGGTATGTAGATACCTAGAGACTAGAGACCATAACACATAGGCTACTTTTTACCCCGATATTCCCGCGGGATCAGTACTGACGCGGGTGAAACCGCAGGGCCCACTTAGTTTATAAATAAGGCAACTTTTTGAAAATTGGATGCGGGTCTTAAAAGTTAAATAAACGGAAAGCTATGAAAATCTTAATTTCTAAATCCAATGAGTCATTGGATTTATTCATTGGCAATGACACAAAACTCCACGCGAAATTTATTTTTTTGTTTCAAATCAGTGAATGGAGTGTCGTTTCTTTGGACATGTTGTTTACGATGTATCTACAATGAATCTTGGTTTGTCCACACAGGGGCGTCTCTAGCTCATGTAGCGCCCGTGTGCAAATATCTCCTTAGCGCCCTTGGAGGGAGTAAGAGCTAATGATAAATCGTCCAACGTCCTGCTAGCAGGACTTTTTGGCCTGCAGGTAGGACGCAACTTTATTTCGTTTTTATAGCAAAACCGGCCTGCGAGCAGTATTTTTGAAAATGCAATATGATAGGCTGTCTCATTCTCTTTCTGGGGGTGTTTGTTTCATCGCTGTACGATCAGAATCAGTGTGAGCCGAATGGCTGCACGAATTAGACGTGGTGTTCGCGTTCGCTCGCTGGCTACCCATTATGCCGCCGCGCGCGGGTACAGATAATGTATTGGTCGCCAACATTTTGGCGATTCTTTCGCGTCATCATATTGTTACGGGACTGTAAAGTCAGTTCTAAATATAACTTTAAGCTTATTATTATTTACTTATATTCATATCTGTGAGTTGTGTTTCTAAAAATTTACTGGAAGCCGTTTTGCCAAATGATGCACCTATCACCATCTCACTCGATGACGTACCTATCACCACCAGGAAGAGCTAGATGACCACCATCATCAAGCTCTTCCGACTCTAGTGATTCTGAAGAAGAGCCACAACAACTTGTGGAAGAAAGAACAGAGGAAATAGCGTTTTTGTTGGTGAAGTTGGTGAATTGTAGATACCTACTTTACTTTTGGGTAGTCGGGTAAAAAATGTTTGAAACACCTGACTCTGTCGATAATTTCCAATGTCCTTCCGGAATTCAGCGTCCTGCTAGCAGGACGTACGTAAAACGCCATACAAAATGACGTCCTGCTGGCAGTACTATCAAAGTACTTCCGGAAGCGCTTTTAGAAGGACAGTTCTCTGGACGATCTATCATTAAGAGTGATTCCAATCTATATATATAAAAATGAAATATGGAATAATAAAGGTACAAACAACAGTACCTACTAACTTGACGTAGGTACCCCTAATATTATTTTATAGTGAAGTTGAAAAAATATGTCGGAAACCAATAGGTACCTACATACACTGATATCTTTTGAATGAAATGTCCGAATTGAATAATTCAAAATGTCCTAGAAAGGTATTGAATTCGTCTTGAATATGAAGTAATTTATTTTACCATTAGTTAATACCAAGGTACAAAATAAAAGGTTATTAAAGCGACGGCATGTTCACGAGTTCCAGGTCGGCAGTGGCACACGTACGTAGGATTTTTTCCCCTTTCTTATTCCGACTGCCATATCCGTAGCCTCCATGAACACGTTCAAATTCCACCCCCATTTCACCCACATGACCGTTCAGATCACCACCCAAAACGAATCCCTGTGACAACGAGATAGCCCCAAGGACCTCGTCGGCCAGCTCCCTCGCGCGTCCGGTTAGCGTGAGAATGTTCCACGTTGCGAAGCAGAGTTTCACCTTGTATTTCGGGGCTCGCGTCTTTGGCCGTACCCGCCCGGTAGCCCTCGTCCACTTACCACAGGAGTCGGGCGAAGCTCCTGAGCGCCGTTATGCGGCGGCGCCCTATTCGTGTGGCAATCATTTTTTGAACTCCCATAAAAGATTTGGCGAATTTCGACTTTTACGGGAGTGACTGCCGTCTGACCTCCCAACCCCGAAGGGAAAGTCTGCGCCAGAGCCTCGTCCGTTTATCAGCAGGTGCACCAAGCTAGCAGGTGAGGTTGGCTTGGGCCCAACGATCTTAGTGGGCCCCATACACACCCAGTGGGCCCCGTACACACCCGTTTCTGTTTATAAATCTAAATATTATTTAATTCTTTATGTAATTGTATTTTGATATAGAGAAATGATTCTTAATTTACTTGTTTTATTTAATTCTTATAAAATATGCTATTTTCATACCTTGATATTTACGCAAAATCATTAATCGTATCAGGCGTCATTTTTCCTCGCCAATCAATCATTAACATCGACACGTTGTTATTATCTTAGAGAGTCATCTTTTAAAAATTTGATATTTCTCCTAAAATATTAGCTTTACAGTGGTGCCTCTTTTACCATTTTCTATTATATTAATCAAGTAATTATTAAGTACAAAAGATTTGCTCTGGCACAGGGTTTAATATTTTTTCATAAAAATAAGCAAAAAAATATTCCGGTTGAAGAATCACCCTCCCGACACGCGCCTTTGAGTTAATAGCGATGCGACATCTAGCCCTAATATACTATTTCGGATTACCATCTCATACCTACCTACCTAACGTAGACCATAACAGAATCTTTGAAAATAAATATGAAATAAAATAAACCCCATAGTTTCCGAAATGCGATTCTGATACGGGGGCTGAGTGTGGGCACACCCGCTAGAGACGCCCCACACATGGTCATACACATGCACCAGTGTTCGTCAGCTGTAATCTCGATCAGCCAAAACACAACGTGGAAAGTATTTGTCCGCCAGATAAGTCTGTTTGGGTACAAACAGACTTATCTGGCGGATAAATGAAGAAAGAAATACGCAGTTTTTCTGGCAGATATTTTAGACCGTGTTGCGACCGCCCGTTAACCCTATTTCATAGTAGTCATAGTCCATAAAAATCAATAATCAAAAAAATGCTAAAATACATGTTTGACATTTAATGAAATCAATATACCTTCTGTTGTGATTTCGTCGGACTACCTTCACACTTTTCAAGTACATACTAGGTACATAACATATATACAGGATGTTGGAGTTTATGTAGCAGCTGCCTATATGCGTTGTTCTACACGTCTAGGCGAACAACTTTTTGTACTAAGACTTTTGGAAATTTGAAGTAGTTTTCGAAATATTTGAGATTAAAGTTTACCTACCTACTCGAAAATCAGCTGTTTCTGATGATGATGGGGTCATTGAGCTTAAATTGTTTATTTAGTTTGTACCTACTTTAACAATATAAGCAATAATAGTTTTTTAATTTTTTTTCAATAAAGGATATACTCAACATATTTGAAAATAATCTCGAATTAAAAACAACCGGCCAAGTGCTAGTCGGAATCGCGCACGAAGGGTTCCGTACCACTATCACAATTGGGTTTGAAACCCTATAATGAAAACTAGACAAACCAATCCGTAAACGCAACGCAAACGTTAATCTATCACTCCATAATATCCCTAGATGGTGGTAGTGGTAAAAATACATCGCGGTATCGTTCCGATTTTAAGTCAAAAATCACATTTTCACCTCACAACCTCGGAAAGGATCGTTTTGCACGCTGATTTCTGCGTGCAAAACGATCCAATGTAGTATTTCCATTTCAACACATTTCCAATGTAGTATTTATTGTTTATTATCATTAGTATCAAGCCGGTTTTTTCATGAATTATTCAATTTAGAGATTGTTTGCTTATTTTTATTATTTACGGTACAATAAGCGGTATATAATGCCGAATTGAGTTTTCTACCGGAAAAATGCACCTAGCGTTTTCCTCGCTGTAGTGAGGTGAAAAATTGTGTGTTTCACTCGGCAGCAAAGTTTTTTGCATCTCGTACCTTTGAAACCTTTGCGACGCTCAGCATTCTATATTTGAATCACTCGCTTGCGCTCGTAGTGTAAGCTATATGGTTATATAAATAACGAGACTGGCATAGTCACACTGTGACAAAAGTCTCCTATAAATGTAAAAGATAATAAAAAAAAAAAAAAACCTAGAATGCTTCGCTAGCTCAGGTTTCAATACAAGTACTCGCTGCAAAAACCAACTTTGCAGCCTTGCATAACAAATAACTATTGTTGTATTGGAGTAAATAAATGAATAAATATTTGTTTTATTTTGTTTTTAGTATCTGTCTAGCTATTACGGTGCATGAGATACAGCCTGGTGACAGACGTACAGACGGACGGACAGACAGACAGACAGCGAAGTCTCAGTAATAGGAATAGGGTCTCGTTTCTACCCTTTCAACGTACTATAAGCAGCTGCTCCATAAAGTCCCACACCCTGTATAATACAAACACTTCCAGGGACTTGTGATGCAAATAACTGCATGTTACCGTAATACTTAAATAATTCCCAAATCATTCGATACCTACTGTAATTTGTCCGTGTTTGTTGCGAGATAAAAGACGTATTTAACTCATTATGTCAATTAGTATGGGTACGGGTAAGTAAGAGGTGTGAAAACTGTAGCAAACTAGTTTGACGCAGACCACACGCGATGTCTGACCTGACTTTACATTGGCCACGTATTCTATAGTAAAAACGTCTCTACGTCGCTTCAGCATTGTTTGATAATTCTTGAAAACGGTTTAGCGATTTTTGGTAATTTTGCAAGACTGCAAGATTAGATCACTAACATTTCAAAAGCTTTCGCCAAATTTTGTATAAACCCATAAAATATTTTACCTTTTACGAGAAAAATATAATGCTAAGTCGATGTTGACACGATTTAGTTGTAGAATACGTGCCCTGGTTATTTATCAATTATTTATTCCGGTATAAAGTTACATAACGTACAAGAAACAAGCGCCAAGGCGCACAACTACTAGCTAAACTGTGGTACAAAAGGTATAATAACGTCCTCGGACACTGTAACGTTTTATTATTTATTTTCATACCTAGAGGTTTCAACCATGTTACAATGGTCTTGGTCGCGAGGGGTCTGGGGGTGGGGTGGATAATACGCGATAAAGACCCCGAAAAATGTAACTCAGTATAAGTACCTACATGTCTCGAGTAACAAGCACATTGATGGAACGTGGGACTGGTGGTTCACCTCATTAAAAAACAGCGCTGTTTTAGGTGTTTTAGTATTTAGGTATACCTACCTAATTAATTATAGACTTTTTGATTATTGCTTCTGGCGTGCTAGGCCAAAACATCCGGTGACAAATTAAAAGTTTAAATTTATCCTGTTTACCCTAAGACCGCCACAGCCATAAACTAAGTTAGATATAGCTCGCTATTTTCTAACGACAATAATAATTGATTTAGATTTTGACACGTTTAGTTACTTCACGGCAATGCGGCTCGATGTGCCCATCGACCGTTCCCAAACATAAAGCGAAGTCTACTAATGAAATGACTAACTAATCCCAACCAAAGAGGGTTTGGTAGACAAGGTATTATAATCTTCTCCTTCTTTATACCTCTCGGGACCCCAGTGTCCGCAAAACCCTAAATTATTTGGGGTCGGCGCAGTGGTCAGTCATCCATCATCAAGATTACTAAATTTAATTAGTGCTGAAATTATTTCTTAAAGCATTTAAGATCTTGCTAAATTAGTTAAGTTAAATACCTACTTACCAAATCGCTGCAACTAAAATACATAATGTCTATACAAAATGTCTCTCTGTAAATCTAGCGATTGCCAAATATGATTGCAGATTACAACCAGGTACAATAATACTTACAATAAACGAAGACCTTCAACAGTCAATTCCATCCTAAGCGAGAATAATTCATACTAAAATATCTACTTATTTCTCAATGTAAAGATGCGAAATACTTGCAAAAGGTTGACCATAATATATAAAAGCACAACAACGATAGAACATGTGGTTTAAACTCTATGTAAGTCGGTAGTGAGTGGTGGATGCGGTCTTAAATTTAGCACGCTCATCTAGAAGATACTGATCACTTGTGACTTGAGGTGTGCATCTCGCACGTATTGGAAACGTTAGTGAAATGAGTCCCATATCGAGTGGCTGCATGTACTGGTCTATGTACGGTCCCTTTTAAGCCATTATGGCTAAATACCAAGGACTCCAGCAATATTAACCCTCATAAATAAATATTGTGTACTTAAATAAAAATACGTCCCTTGAGAAAACAATAATAAAGTCATTTAGTGGCTTCTTATTGTAATAAATCAGCCAAAATTGGCCGTGTTGTGGCTGTTGTGGCATATGGATTGCTCGCTCAGTGACCGTTACGAAAATCAATTTAGCATGGCCATAAAAGTGAGTGTAGATACGTAGGTAGGTACATAAGCACTACCCGCTTTCGGCTTATTTTTAATGTAGCTACCTACGCTGAAGGAAAACATCCCCAGGATATTTGCGTTTAAAATCACGTAGGTATAATGGCCCAATTAATAAACAGACGTATTACAAGAAGCAACCAGCGACTCTGTTCCTACAAAGTAATAAAACTATTTACAAGAGCTCGGTCGGGTAAATCTATAGTGTGCGTGTGTCTTACGATTAACCCAACAATTTATTGTTCTTATTGAAATAATATGAAACTGGCTCGCAACTTTGATATGATTCTCTACATTGCGATTGATTAAGAGGAAAATCTCATAATTTGATTCTTTCAACTTTGCAATACTTTAAGCGCAATACACACTGAGCCCGCTGGGCCGCCGACCTATTCAATTCAATTCAATTCAATTCAAAAAACTTTATTTCGGACAATAGTACATCCATATTGTTAGTAAAAAATCTATGTCGGCAACTTTTTGTCGGCGGGCTAGTTGGCGGCTTCACTTATTGCAAGTCGGAAAATTTTGTCGCGTCGCCGGGCAACTGAGCGCAGGCGTACGCAAGCCGCCAACGTGTCGGCGGGCAACACGCGCGGGCCATGTTGGCAACATGTTTCTTTTTATATAGGCCGCCGGGTTGTGTCGGCGGGCTGTGTCGGCGGCCCGGCGGGCTCAGTGTGTATTGCGCTTAAGTACAACAAATTATATCTGAATTGCTTTTGCTTCATTTAGGTCTCACAGACATTGAGGGTAATCTATCATTGCTAAAATGTTGCTAAATAATAGGAAGAAAGCGTGATATCGTTGCTCTACATTTACTGGTGTTAAAAGCTTTTCAATTAAAGTAATTAGGTATCAAATTATTGGTAGTACGTAACCTAACTAGATCTACTTACTTTATCACTGGACTGTAATTCGAACTAAACTTATAATTGGGCCTGCGGTTCATTCACCCACGTAAGTCCCAATCCCGTGGGAATATCGGAGTAGCGATGTTACTCAGGGTGAATGTAGCTTTCTAATGGTGAAAGAGTTTTTGAAATCGGTTTAGAAGTTTTTGAGTTTATTCATTACAATACAAACATACGAGACACACACACACACGCAAAAATACAAATCTTTTTTCTTTATAATATTAGTGTAGAGTTTAGATAGTATAGAATTGTAGATGTAGATAACCCGCATCCAATAATGGAGTATCTAATGTTAGCCGAGGCACACCAACTATTAGTTAAACTGTGAAGTAGCGGAGTAGCCTTCTAGCTAATCTATTCTATTAGGTAATTGTAGGTAACTCTACAAGTGTACTAATACCTATAATAGCCCATAGCAACACCCTGTTTTATACTACCTTCGTCAGAAATGACAATAACATATGAAGTTTAAAGTTACCAATAAAGGAAAAATATGCGGATCAATTAAATTTTAAGACCTGTGTCTGACAAGAAATCATTACAATAAATAAATGTTGTTATTTATTTTATTAACCTGTTCGTTATAAATACCTTACGTAATATTATTGTTCTGTAGTTTGTACAGATTTTCTAATTTTAATATGGTAGGTCGGTGTTTCGTTTTAGAATTTCGCTTATTGAGGCTATACGCGCACTGATAGGCGCAGCGGAGGCGCGTGGTCGCCGTAAAGTCGCGAATTCCTCTGACATAGACACAGATTAGGCGATGGGGACAAAGAAATTCAAGACGCTACGGGTGACGCACCTTTACTATATTACGAGGGTATAGAGGCGCGTCGCCACCGCCGTAGCAACGCAAGATCAGTTTGTGATTTTCGTCTATTCTGCATGATTATGTCAAAATAATTCGCAACGCTACTGCGACGCGCCACCATCGCGATAACAGCGCGCGTATAGCTTTAGTTAAAGTAAAACGCTGCGTTTTTTAACATCATTTCACATCATTATTGGACCATAATAACAACGCGATTAGAGCATTCTGCCGATGCTTACACAACCTTCATCTACTGTTTAGTTTAGACCACGATCTCGGGATGACAACTATTGAACTTACATCACTTAACGTGTGTGGTTTTAAAAAGATCGCTTTTTTTACTGCGGTGCAAGGTCGTTTACGCAAACGATTATGCGTAAACGAAGTATGAACAATGTCTAATGATGGAAGCTCTCATTATTATTTAGTGGTCATGAAGTTCCACTTGAGATCTCGTATTAATGTTCAAAAAGTAAAGACATGAACTGGGTCGAATTACAAAACGCAAAAAGATAAGACTAGTTAATACAAAAAAAAATCGTTATGGTACATTCAGGTAGAAAGATGGTTCCACTCACAAAGCAGATAAGTTCCACTTGCATGGGGCATGACTGCGCACAAGCACAGCGTTTGTAAGCTTAAGGGTAAGTGCGCAGTCCACCCTTACAGGTGTCGCTAGCTTTCAACCTAAATATACCTACCCCAAACAAAGCTACGCTAATATATAATGTACTTTGTGGTACCTACCTACTTATAAAATTTTCAAGATACTTCTACTACATCTATACCACCCTCCCAATCTAGTCACTAATCCTTGAACGATGTTTTCCTTCACCGTAAGAGCGATATAAAATAGCCTAATTAAGTGAATTAATAGGTACTGTCCTGGGCTGGGCACCACAGCGCCAATAGTAATGCACTTGCAGTCTTGTAATGTATAAATGATCTAAATGAAATGTAAAGCAAATTATAATTATGTTATATATACCTTCATAGAGTTGAGACTAGTGGCAGCATTGGCGACGACATCCCCAAGCGTGGCCGGCGGGAGAGCGTGGCTGCGTAGAACCAGCGCGCACGCACAGAGCACCGCCGCGCGCCACCACCGCACACGCATCGTTACCACTTGCGACCACTATACCCACAGGCGTTTGTTTTTCACTTGATTCACACTCCTACGATGACGATCTGTTGAATTCGGTTTTTAAATAAAAACATAATACGGATTTTCGTTTGTTTTATTGTTTATTGCGTAAATAAAGTATTAATCTAAATATAATCTACCTAACTACTAAAATACCTACCTGCTTAAATATTTGTAAAACATTTCACATCGAAATCGGCTGTTTTCTAGAACAAACGACGACCACGAACTCCTCAAACCAATTAAATAAGTATCTAACACCAATCCTACATTCAGTTACACAACTTGAAGTCTAAAATAATAACCAAATCCACCTCTAAATCCACATTTAAATCGTTTACTAAAGTGATTTGAAGTTGAGTGTTTGTTTTCTATTTTATAACACATTTGCTCGTAAAGGGCCTCTTATTTCACCAATTTCAATATCGTAATGTATGTCATTCATTACGTACTTGTGCGTAATCGTAAAGTAAAACGCACGAGTTTCTTTCTAATAAGGTAACACGTACGGTTTATCATGCTCCGTCTAAAACCAACGGTACTTTTTTAAGCAAAGAAAGCAAATCAAAAAGTTTTTATGTCAGAAAAGTGGTCAATATTTTATGAATAAAATTAACTTTGGGAGATAAAATATAAAAAATAAGATTTATTCGTTTAAGAAAGTCCGAGTTTTATTTATTTCCTCGCAAATGTGTTATAAAACGTCGTATGACATACGTGCGCTTTGATAATTACAGCCTCTGCTTTCTTGTAGCCCTCGCCTACGGCTCGGGCTAGCAATATCGCCTCGGCTGTAATTTTCAACTTACCGCACTTATATCATAATGTACTATGACAATGCTCATTCCTATGTTGTTTGTTTATAATATCATAAGTTCATTGGGTCGCGCTAATCGGTCATGTCATGTATCCTGATATAACAAGTAATAAAGACACCAACATCGTGCACTTTCACCTGCGTGTGCGCAAGACACCGACTCGACAGTTGATATTAACCTAACGTAACAATTGTCACTTATATGTCAATTTAAATAAAAATACATGACTCGTCTAGTTTGCAACTAAAACAATGTTACATACACAAACCTACATAACATAATATGTAGTTTTAAGTTTACGATTTTATCGACTCATGAATACTTATATTAAGGTTAGGGGGCCAATGGTCCTCTTTGAAACTGGGACGGGCTGATTCGCCCCTTCTCTAATTTTGTAAGTTAGTGGTCAACTGGGTCCACGTTTGTTTAGAATGTGGGCTCTTAACTACCTCTAATCTATTTTTGTTAAAACCAAAATATTATTGTCGCTAGAAGCACTAGATGAACTCCTGTTCATGCAGTGCTTTTTGGGTTTTTATTGACACCACAAAGTAAAAAAAGCTTACCTAACGGCGAAAAAAGCTTAGCTTTGGATAGGTTATTTTATTAACTTATGCAATTAAAAAATGAACAGCAAATTACCTACCACGTAAAATTATCGAATAATAGCGCGTTGAAGTCTTTTGTTCATTAGTTAGAACAAAAGAATTAAACGCGTGTCCTTTTTTTCCAAAAGTCTTCAAGTCCATTTTTTTATAAGTAGATGGAAGAAATAACATTTTGGGATGTTCGACATTTTGGCACTAAACCACAGAATACATTGACTAAACGAAAATAAAAACTATCAAACAATCAGAAAAATAACAATGTTCGAGGAAACCAAGAATATTGTAATAAATAATTTATCGAAACCTCGAGTTAAGAGAGTTTATAATTAACAATCCTACGCGAATTAAACCCGGGAAAAAATAAAAATCTGGTAGACAAGTTTAAAAAGTTATTAATTAACTAAGTTATTAATGATCTAGGTCAAACAGATTAAGTAGATAATTCTGATGAATAAACTTCCACAAAATACTTTACAACTTTAGTCCACGATCGAAACAAAAACCCGGAAAGTTGATAGTACTACCTACCTAGTAGGTAAGAACAGTGTTACATCACAATCACGATGATAGTATGGGTATAATATTGAGAACAGTTGCCGGTAGACATGTAATGCCCACTGTTCCTATATTATAAAGTGATTCTTCCGTAAAACCCATGTTCCTAGACTTGTATGGACCATAAACATGGTGTCAATTTCTCTACCCCTGTGAGCGAGGTGCACAGTGATTGTGTTAAAAGCAGAATTCCTTGCAGAATCTTCTAAGCCACATTAGCCAATGCGAAATGGTCGCAAATCAGAGAGGCCAAATAAGAAGGAATATCCGTACACACTATGCTATGTTACCGGCTAACTGAATTAGCTTAGTTAGTGGCGTGAATGATCTCATAATATCTCTCTTTTGCCCTGAGTAAGAAGTTTCAGTGTCTGTAAAAAATCATTTTGCGTAGGTAACTCTTAGGGTACATTACCTACCTAGGTAAGATAAGTGGAGAAAAGTATTTCAAAGGAATATTTATTGAAATACTTCTACCAAACTTACTAAGGTCACTCTACCTTTACCAGCACTGCGCTACCTAAAACTCTATCCCTATACCTATAAACTCCTATTAGCCTTATTAATAAACGTGGAGTAAGGTTGGAGTAGTCAGAACATGCTTTGTCTTTTTCTGTGACAAGAACTTTCAAAGTTGACAGACAGAGACAAAAAGTGGTAAAATTATTCCAACTTTACTCCACGTTTATTAATAAGTCTATATGAGTTTAGGGGTTTATATAGGGGTTTATTTTACTTTGGTTTATTTAATTATCCTTAAACCAAACGTCATAATAACAGTGAGGTGTAAACAATAAGTTTCATCATATAAGTATATACCTAACTAGTTATTTAGGCATTTCAAAATTACCATGTATTTGTATACAAGTTCTCAATGAATAAGTAAGTATGACTTATGTTATGTAAGTTATGTAAGTATGATTAGCATAGGTAACTAAACTCTAGTAATTATTTTGATACGTTCAATTTTCGTACAATTCAGGTACCTACTTAAGTTTATACCAACGCAAAACGGTTCAACAGTTAATCGGGCTAAACACCTCGAACAACTTAAGACATTTAAGAAAGTAAAGTAGGTAAAAATGTAGGTAATGTTCCTACTGAAATCGCAAATAACATTAGTTGCGTTGGTACAACTTATTTGTTAATGTGTACCTCTACCTAGGTATTCTTTAGAACCTCGTATTAATTCTTATGTCCACTCGACTAATTATGTATATCTACTATATATCTAAGTAAAATATAACAGAGTTACCGCAGTTACATAATGATTATTACAGAAACCACCCACCGAAATGCAAATTTGCGCTTATTTTGTTCTAAATAACACTATTTATCACTGTTGCAGCACCAATTTAAGTCACCGAAACATGAAACTCGCTTATTTATTATTGCGTTTAACGCGATTTGCCCGTTCCGTCCAAATTGTTTAATGTGTATGGATAAATTGGCGTGTGTTATGTTTGTTCAATGTTCCCGGGCACAGCGCATTCGCGTCGCGGTATCTCGTGGTTTACTAGTACAACGTCGCACAGTCGCCGTCGCGTCGCCGGCTCAGCTGTTACCCAACACTACCCTCACCACCACCGCCGCGGCCGGGCCACCTCAACACCAGACTATTATCCAATCAGTCTGTAGATAGGTACACAAACGAATACTGTTCCACTCTACCTACTACGGTTTACCTATCTATCTGTTTACCTACCTAGGTTGATTTCAATGATTGTAACCCAGCCTAGCTGCTTCTCCTTCTCATCCGAGCGATGTTCCCGTTTGCATCCCTCTCGGAAGCCCGGGGTCCGCTCAACACCAAATTAATTTTTATTGATTTTGGGATCGGCGAGGTACGTCCAGTCATCATTAACCATATAGAGTAAGATCCCAGAACTGGCAGACATCACGTATTTTCTGACGAACGAAATGTGGTCGATTGAGTTGCGTTAGTATGTACTAAGAACGCATGCCTACTTGCTAGCCTGCTGCGACAGCCAATTCTGAGATATCAGGTCATCAAGATACATAAAAAAATTACTTACCTCAAGTTAATTCTCTAAGCTGATTTTTACGTATTTCCCCCTCAGATTCCTCAGTCGCCTTTTACGACACCCGTAGGAAGTACGAGTAGGAAGAGATGGGGATTAAGACACAAATTAAGAAGGTATAGGTCACAAGATAGGCAGTAGAACAAGGTTTAAAATGGATGTCTGTCTGTTTCTCTGTTTCCCATTCAAAAACTCTGAACCGATTCGAATCTTTCTCCATTTCGTCCGATCACTCGCAGTCTTCCTCCAGGATGTGAGCTTCCCCATTCGAGAATTCTAGATTTGTTCTCAATTTTATTGACCTGTTATAAATAACTGTCCTTTTGACTCACAACAAGTGGGTTTCACAAGAACCTTATATATATTTGGGAGATAATATCGTATGTGGCTCCATAAAAGCGCTTTACATAAATTACAAGATCGATTACATCAATTACATTTTCCTTTCATATAACGCGGTTAAAAATGAATAAGTCATTAAATTTCTTATTTAAATCTTTAGCAAGCATGACCTTAGCTAGGTAGGTACCTATAAAATATTATTAATATTAATGTATGGGAATCTCGAGAGTTCTGAGAGCTACGATTGCGTATAGTTAGTTACTGGGCTTTCCCAGAAGTTATTTGGCTATCTGTTAGGTTTGCAAAACGCATTGATTCACGGTTTGTGTTGTGACTTGTGGGTTGAAGTCTCAATAGTTACAATATCTTTTCTCGAAGGATGAAATATCAACGTAACACACTTTCGAAAGGATTCGATGCCGGATCTCACCATAACGCGCGCTGCCAAATAGTTACCCGTCAGCGCTATATATTAGCGCACACTTTTTAGCATGACACACCGCGGACACTTAAATGCCAATTTACGACCACTTTGAAATATGTGTTTACAAAAAGATTGCTGTTTTGAATAGGTAAAATATCAGGGAACCCGTTTCAAGCGTTACTGTAACAAAATAATGGGCCCTGTCTAGGCTCAGAATGTCCTTTTTTCGAAATGTCCTTTCTCAGAATGCCCTTTTCTCGAAATGCCCTTTCTCATACCTAATCTCCATTTCTCACAATGACCTTTTCTGACCCGTTTCAAGTGAAAATATATGCGGTGAGGGACCTACCTAGCTCCTCCGCGTGTGGTGTTAAGGGTTAACACAAAGTATTACTGAGGCTTCCCTGTCCGTCTGACACTAGGCTGTATCTCATAAACCGTGATAAATAAACAGTTGAAATTTTCACAGAAAAGTATTTAGCCGCTATAACAACAAATACTGAATACAAATAATAATGAGGGCTCCCCACTGAACTCTATCCATACAAGTACGCTGGAATTGCTATACCATACAAAATGACATTAAAGATCAAAACCCACTTACACGACTCTGCTCCCACCCGGCAAAAATAATATAATTCAAATATGGGCTTTTAAATATTGCTCTTTGGGTATATTTTACACTGACTGACGAGCAGTCTGACGGCGGTAAACTCGCTGAAAGCGAGCTGTCTGCTAATTTATGATGTCAATGTATTGTAAAATATATCTAAAGAGCAATATTTAAAGCCCATATTTGAATTATATTATTTTTGCCGGGTGGGATAGCGGAGTCGCGTAAGTGGGATATGACCTTTATTCTTTGTGCTGATTTGATTTGCGCCATGTTGCGCTATTGTCGTTTTCTGTTGAAAGCGATCTCCGGAACTATTAGTTCCATGGACGGTCACCATCACTTTCGTTAGAAAACGCGCGACAACAGCGCAAAATGGCGCAAATCAAATCGGCACAAAATTCAGTGCGCTATGACCTGTCCAGCGACAGCGACAGCGACAAAATTGAATTTTATATGCAATTCATAGCAAAGTTTGTGAACTACTACATAATATGAAATGATATTCTAAATTTTAATATGATATTAATTTTAACTCATTTTACATTTGTTAACATTATGGTTTTTTATGCTTAGGACTTGTAATCTTTATGCCATAAGGTGAGATGCCAATAAATGTTATGATTAGTAATCGTTATTCTAAAAACATTTATGCAAGAACATTTTATGCTAATATATCATTATTATAAACGAAGTTATGCGAAATTAAATTATGCCTAATGATTTATTCTAAATGAACGTTATGCGAAAAGAAGAGTATGCCAAAAAACGTTATGCAACCTTACATTATGCCTCTTAAATTTATGCAACCCAATATGGACCCACTTGTACCATGGAGGTCAGTGTTTGCACGCATTTCTTATTGATTTAAAAAAGTGAAAAAGAAATCGCGCTTCAGCCAAAAACTTGACTCTGGCTGTTTCAAAGTTGACCATATCGGTCTTAGACCGAAAGATAAAAAAAAAGCTGTCAGTGTCAGATCGAGTATTTGTTACGTGTTTTTTGTAAAAAATTGACTCATCTCATTCTACGGAATTTTATAATAATTACTACAAAATTATCAGCAATACATAGCTTAAACATTCATTGTGTACTGTGCCTATTGTTTCAAGTGTCGACTTTACAGTAATAATAAAAAGGAAATTCTAAAGATTCGAAATGTCTAACTTTCAAGGAAACATTATTGCTGGGCCGAGTGCACCAGAAGATCTCCCTCCGCCTTATTCTGCCGTAGTGGGAAATCCACAATACGGTTTTGTAGCACCAGGGGGCGAAAACTTAGCGACAACGGGACCGTACCCGCCACCAAAACAATACACTGCGCCGGGAGTGTATCCGCATCCGACGATTACAGTGACTAATGCGCAGCCTCAAGCCGGAGATGGTCCACTACCGATGGGCGCAGGCGGCGCAGTGCCTGTGGGCATCGTGGTGCCTCCTGGAGTTGGCTCTGAGCCGGCCACCATAACCTGCTTCAACTGCGGGAAAACGGTCACCACTAGAGTCAACTACACCACGGCGTGGCACACACACTTAGTTGCTGGATCTATTTGTGTCATTACTATGTAAGTAACTATACTTTGTTTTCGCATCTTAGATCAAAAATCTAAAAAACTTTTTTAAGAAAGTGTCAGTTTTTGTTATCTTTTTCCTTTGAAATTGCTAATCCTTTGTTTACATAATTGATCTAAGACTTTGAAACACTCTGAGAACAAACTAGTGGATAGATTGAAAACTAATATTAAACTTTCAATTTTCAGGGTTTGTTCTTTATGCTGCCTTGGCCTGATACCATACTGCTTCGATTCATTCAAAGATGCAGAGCACTACTGCCCTAACTGCAACACATTCATCGGTAAAAGCGCCAAATGTTAATTCACCATCTTTCTTGATACTTTTGTCCAATTCGATGTTTGGAGGTGCTATTATATTGAGGCCATCTTATGAATTCACTTTTTTGAGCCTAAATTCCACTAGGAGTGGTTCTAATTAGACTGCAATAGGCTAAGGGCAGGTTTATACAGGTCAGTGACAATTTTGAAATCAATCATTGGAATGGGTCTAAAACAAAAGGCTCAGAATCAAATCACTGACCCTGTAAAACAGGTTTCGCTACATAGCTTTATAATATGGCCATTGTATGTGATTTTAGGATGTTAATTTCCTTGTAATGTTTTCTATCATAGTAAGAGTGATGTTAATAGTGTACATATTTTTTTCTTGAAGAAAAAGACATTGGTGCCCAGTTTTACAGGATTCGATACCATGAATTTTGGAAAGAAGTCAGGGTATCTACCACTAGATCAACATTGCTTACTGACCCTGTGTAAACCTGCCTTAAATGAATATGTTTACAGTAATTTAAATATGTAACAATTGTGATAATGAAAACTGCATTGTAGAAATTTGAGCTCACCTTGCTGTTTGACCTACTTATGTAAGTTTGACCTTGCAGAATTTTCAGAATCAAAAATACTCGTCATAAAAATATGTTTTATCAAAAATCTATCATTAAAAATTGCAGTCGCGACAAGATAATATTGTAATTGTATTCTTTTCAAAAAGCATTGTATTCTTCCTTAAAAATACTTCTAATATTCCAAGAGCACAAATTTACATAAAATCAATGAAATGTTATGTTAGTCCAGAGTTCTATCTATTTGCATAAGCAGGCTGCAGTGCAGACCATCAATTTTGTTTTATTAAAATTTTTTGGTTAAATAAATTCAATTAATGTTTACAGTTGCAAACTAAATAACAGGGCAATTAAAGGTCAATGACCCCCAACTCTCTGAAACAGCTGATTTTCAAGTAAACCTATAAGTTGAAAATTTCTAAAACCTTAAAATTTCCAAAAGTCGTAGTACAAACAGTTGTTCGCCTAGACATATGGAACAACATAATATAAAAGCAGCTGCTCCTTAAACCCCAACACCCTGTATACTGTTCAAATAAAACTTCACTGGTATTTTTTTGTAAATCAGTTTTAAGTTTTTACATACTTTTTTAACTGTACAGTTGAATTTATTTATAATTGATTATATAAACTGAAAGATTTAAAAATTATTAAGGTGTACTGGGGTAACTCTGAAAGTGGGGTAAATACGGAATAGACCTTTAGTCAGAGTGATATTAAATCCATTTATTAATCAATTCGGATTTACCCCACTAATAAGTTATATCAGATTTACCCCACTATACCTTATAGATTTTTCTTCTGTTTTTGCGATGTTGGATAGAAATTAAAGCCCTTTTTTACGTGTTAATCGTTTGGTGTTTATTACTTTTAGCATTGTTTCGAGACCTTTACAGGTCCCTTTTTCAGTAAAGGTCTCCAAACATTGAGCGTTGAAACAAAGCTAAAAGTAATAAACACTATGCGATTAAAACTGAAATATGACTTTAATTTTAAAAACAATTGTTTTTGTTTTTATGTGTGAAGGAGTAACAAACATTTATGAACCTGCATTTATAATATTAGTAGTATTAGGTATACCATTGATTTATTTTTACATATGTTTAGAAAATACTTAATTGGAATTTGTTATAAGAACATTATATTAAAAATTTAAATCTTGGCTATGAAATAAGGAATTCAGTAAAAAATATTTTTATACAAAATAATATGACTAGACCATGCAATGTTGTGATTATGATTGATTAATTAAACTATACTTAATCATGTTTTTTTTTAGTTTATTTATTTTATTTAGCAATATTTTTCTGAGTGTACTGTAGGTGGTAGTTGTTTTTGTATATTATGTTTTTCTTTGTTTTACACGCTGATCCTTAACTCCACTTCTTTTAGAAATATATAATAATAAGTTATAGTTTTAAGAATTATACATGTTTCAAAGGTTTTTCCTTGATAAAATCACAACTAAATATAACCTAATGAATTAAGAAAAAATTGTTTAAAAAAAATCCATTGTTTATATTACAATATGTAATTGGTTAGGGTTGTTTTGATTACAGACCTTACCTAATTTACCTGATCAATTATCATATAGGTACTATAGACAGCCACGTAATATTATGTACATGCAGCTAAGTAATGTAGGTATATGATTATGGTAATTTTTCTGCATTCCACTCCATTTACATTCACAGTTTTTCTATGTGATAAGATTATTGTTCATTCATCACAAAATGCTAGTAATGTAAAGTTACCTATTGTAGGTAGAGTATATTCAGGTAAGATCGGATACTGGGGAAGACCGTATGACTCAAATATCTTCTAAAATAGGCGATATTTTTTAGTGTTAGCCACAGTGCTCACCAGACCAATTCACCCCGCACCGATCTGTGGCACTTGGCAGTTGCAATGTCACCTATTTTAGGAGATATTTGAGTCATACGGTCTTCCCCAGTATCCGATCTTACCTGAATATACTCTATCATTTTAACAACTACTTTGTGTCATAGTATTCTAGATTTTAACATTCTTAATGCCCTTGTGGTCATCATAGGGTCAGATCAACCTAATGTTTGGTAATGTGCTTTGTAGCTTTCAAACTTATTTGTTTGAGTTAAACACATTTTCACAGCATGTTTATCCAGTTAGACCGATTCTTATTTCATATGTATGATGGGTGACTCATTCATTATTGATTATAATAATCATGATTGCCCATTACATATGAACAGGTATGTCTGTCGTCTATGTACTTTTTATTAGTAATTAATGTTTCATAAAATATATGTTCTTTGTTTGTATGATACACATTAAAGGCTGTACTTGTTAGCCTATGGACATGTGCATTAGAATAAAGGATATGATTAAACTCGGGCCATAAAGTTTAGTTCAAACGTCTTGCATACAATGTACATACATACAATATTTAGCAATAAAGGTTTTTTTATACATACATACATAAATAGTATTATTTCTAGAATATAAAAAAACATCATTATACTTAAGTATTTATTTACACAGTAACTTTGCACATACCTATGAAACTATTTATCTGATACCTATTTATTTATCATTGTTGCTAATGATAAGATAACGGCATATATGTGATGATAACAGCATTGACAGGCAAAGCATAACTGATAATCAGGACTCTGACTATAATGGACAAATACTTTCAAACTTAATATAAGTATAATTTTCTTAATATGAATACAAATAGTGAGAATGTGGTAAATGGATCCGTGTTTACTGTTGAAAGTGCGACTTCTGGGCGGCACCCCGAGCCGCCTCCGCCGTACTCTCCCAGTGAAGGAAACAATCAGCAGCCCATCATTCACCAGACAATAATACTTCAGTCTCGGCTTAAGGATTCGCCTATGTTTTATAATTGTCCCCGATGTCAAGATAGAGTTTTTACCAAAGTAGTTTATGAAAATTCAAGGAGCACTCATTTCATGGCTGGATTTATATGTGGAATAACTCTGTAAGTTTGTCATCCATTGTTTATTGATAAGAGCAATTTATTATTGTTAGGTAAATAAATAAATTCTCTGACAACACACAGCACCATCTAGCCCCGTGGTAAGCGACTAAGTTTGTGTTACGGTGACTAGACAACGGATATAATACTTATAATTATTTTTCTTTTTCGTTTGTTTTCTTTTGTAGGTATGTAAGTCTTTTGTTAATTATGTTTATGTGTCTAATTATCTTGGGTACATACATGGTTGATATACTTACTTATGTTTTTTTTTGTGTGCCTACTATGTTTGCATTGTTAAAAATCATGTTTGTTGTTTTACAGATGGTGCCTGCTTTGTTGTTTAGCTGCAATCCCATACTACATGAACACTTTCAAACGAGCACACCACTATTGTCCAACATGTGACACATTGCTGGGAACTTATTCTAAAATCTAAAGTGTGGACATCAGAATGAATATTAAATATAAATATATGTGTATTATGTATATCTATTCTACTGTTCTATTTTTATTTTGTGAACAAATAATACTAGATTAAACTGTCTGTTTTTATAAATGTTTTAATTATATACTTAATGTTATTTGTGTCACAGTCATATTTAAACTATAACAGTATCAACATTTTACAATTAAGAACTAATGTATTATTTTAATTCACAGTGAAGAATAACAATTTGTAGTTAACTAAATGTTACAACACATTGTGAAATAATAAATTTATAAAAAGTAGGTATATGTAAGTTAAGTTACTACATAAGTTTTGAGTTGTTTGCAGAAACTAAGTCCAAAGGTTTATAATTTTAGTCACTTTGGAGTAACACAATGCTAGCAAGCACATAAGTTACACAAGTTCATACACATGATTTCCTTAGTGTTGTTAGCTCGCTAGCTGCTGTATGGTACTTGAAGTCTGAAGCAATCAGAGGCAATCTTCCACTTTCCGTCGACAGCAACTAAGAGGAATGTTTGTTGGAAAGGTTTCTTCACGTCGTCGTTCTGATAAACAACATCACCACAGGCCTGGATTAGGTAGGTCAACTTGTTTGCTACCAAGTTCTCAGATATCGGTTGCGCGTCTAAAGTCTTCAAATTGTGGTTGCTCGCTGGTAAATCCATCAGAAACTTCTGTATCTTCTCGTTTCCATTGATGCCGTTTCCATTCCAAACTAACAAGCCTGTATCCAAATACAACTTGGAAATAGCATGCCGACTGTTGTCAACCTGCTTGTAGAATACTCTCGTAAAGTCTTCGGCTGTTTCACAGGAGTTATCGGCATTTTTAGTGGCGAATTCAGACATTTTATTATAAAACAATTTGTTTTACCAAATCTTTAGGGAAACGAGATTACTATTTTTTGATCAAAAACACAACCTCTCCGCAAAGCAAAATGCTGTGACAGTGACAGATACTGGGCACGTCTAAATGACGGCAAAGTGATATATTATATCGTGCTTGATTGTCATTGAGGTAAAAACATCAAGATCCATTATGCTATGTTTCCATTTCGTGATTATTTTAATGTAGGTACTAGCTACACACCACGGGCCACGGCGGGGTGTATGTAGGTAGCCTACACCCCCCGGTTTCACCCGTGCAAGTATTGATCCCTATTTTATTACTAAATCAATATGTAAAAACCCACGATCCCGTAATGATACATTTACGGGATCGTGGCTTTTTTACATATTGATTGATAAAACGTGAACCATGCTGTCCGCTAGGATTATGTTTTTAAATACAAAAAAAATATGAAAATGCATGTAGGTGTTTCTAGCTCATTTTTCGAATATGCAATGTTAGAATATACCGTATCTACCTATTTTTGATTTCATATAAGCATTAAACGTATTATTTTCGGGGACGATTGTTAAATAAGCTCCCTGAAAAAAAAATACTACCACAAAGTAACGCAGTTAGTTTAATACCTATGAAAAAAGGTTTTTATTTGTTAGTACATTATTATAAAAAACTTATAATTAAATAATTTACTTATTATCTTTGATTTATTTATTTTTTGTGTCAGTGTACCAGTCCTTTTGCGTAACGTGCCGTTTTGTCATTTCAGCCGTTTAACTAATATGCCTATTTTAAATTTCAGACTTTTACTACTAGTAAGGTCGTTTTACTTTTGAGTCGTTCGTACTAGAAAGACATTTTACTAAATTGCCCTTCAGATATGGAGCGGTTAGAAGATCCCTAGCTTATCGGACACTTCATATTTCAGCTCATAAGAGGATAGTCTCCATTCTCTTTCCCCATACAAACGTAGTTAAAATTTCCTCCCTGGATAAAGACATAGAGCAAATATGTTTAAGCCATAAAACCTATAAGCCTATATCTGTCATGTCATGACAAAATAATAATAAAAAAATAAAAAAATGAAAAAAATAAAAAGGTAGAGTGCGTTTCATCTTTATTTACCTTTGCCGTCATGTTGGTAGCAAAACAAAAAAGTCTTGCCATAATAGCTTGAATGTGCTATACCCTAAACCTTGAATACAGGAAGATTCGTTCATTCATTCTTTATATACAAATCCCCCTAAAAATAAGCACATTATTTTTTTTGTATTTTGCACTTTTTTGTTTTGCTACCAACATGACGGCATAGGTAAATAAAGATGAAACGCACTTTAGATGCATAGTTATGAGTCATGCATGACAGAAATAAGTTTTAAGGCATAAACATATTTGCTCTAATTTCTTTATCAAGGGAAGAAAATTTAAACTACGTTTTTATGGAGAAAGAATGGAGACTATCCTCTTAAAAATCCAAAAATGGCAGTTTTTCGCACAATCGGCATTTTTCACAATCTCTAAACCCCTGATAGTCTAAGAGCCCGTGAAGATCGACCTTCACCCATCTGATAACCAGATGAGACATATTTTTTTATCAAATATTATACATTAACGAACATGCCTATGATAGCTTGCCTATCGAAAAGTGTTCATGGCTATTTTTAATTAAATTAATTTTAATCAATTTTTTTTCATCACCTTCACTCTTTTGATAACCGAATGAATTGTACCTCAACTGATAGTTTTTAACATACAGAATATGCCTAGATAGGCTTGCCTACTAATTTCTGTTCATGGCTACCTGGCAAGCAGGTGTGAACGGGTAAGTCAATATAGGTAACTACACCGATCTGATAACCCATTCAAATTTATATCATAAGAAAGATAATTTAATTACAAAAGCAATCGTATAAGCTTGCCTGCAAAAAACCGTTCATGGAATACCATTGCCAAGCTATAAACTTTCTCTCTCGCACCTATTAAATGACTCCAATTCTAAACCTAGCTTGGCAATGGTATTCCATGAACGGTTTTTTGCAGGCAAGCTTATACGATTGCTTTTGTAATTAAATTATCTTTCTTATGATATAAATTTGAATTGGTTATCATATCGGCGTAGTTACCTATAGGTATTGACTTACATGTTCACACCTGCTTGGCAGGTAGCCATGAACAGAAATTAGTAGGCAAGCCTATCTAGGCATATTCTGTATGTTAAAAACTATCAGTTGAGATACAATTCATTCGGTTATCAAAAGAGTGAAGGTGATGAAAAAAAATTGATTAAAATTAATTTAATTAAAAATAGCCATGAACACTTTTCGATAGGCAAGCTATCATAGGCATGTTCGTTAATGTATAATATTTGATAAAAATTATGTCTCATCTGGTTATCAGATGGGTGAAGGTCGATCTTCACGGGCTCCTCTACTATGAAGGCCGGCCTGAATCAAACCTAGCGTTTTATTTAAATGATAAAAGATTCAATCTAAAAGATAATATAGCTTAATTCCCTAGTAAACAACGCATAAAACACGTGATTATTTTGAGAAAACAATATTGCAGGAAGAAATAACAGAATAGAAAAGCTTTTGTTATTATTATAAATATATTTTATTTGATAATGTCTTTCTATATTTATCGTACAAAGTTGCTTACGTATTATACAATGTTTTATATTTTTACACGCACTGTAACTAAATTTTGATATTTTTGACACATTGTTTCGCTTTTGGACGAGTAGTTGAAATAAATTAGTTATTTTATTTTCGTGTACCTACATACCTAATTAATGCACAATTTAACAAGCATCAGTATCTAATAAATTATCGAAAAATAAAGCAGTCAGTTTTAAAATCCAAAACTTACCCTAACGCACTGACAAAAATGATTTAATTGCGTAATAAATACACAAAATGTAAGTATTTAACATTCCTTATAATTATAAACATAGAAAAATTATAAATTCGGAAAATTATAAACTAACAGTAAATATAACGAGAATTATAATAATTATTTCATATCGGTCATATCATAATCTTACGGCAAACATCCCAAAAAATAGCTGATAACGAATTATAATTATTAACTGAATAATATATATTAATTAATTACCTTAAAATTAATATCAATATGAATTAATCGAATAACATACGCGTAATCATTAACTAAATCATAATTCATTTCGTTTGTCACAATAAAATGTTGACAACATTTTCATACTAAAATAATGTTTGTAAAAAATTGTGTTTATTAAAATAATTTGTATCTAAAACTATTCGAAACTGGTGTCCCTCTATGATTCGAACAAAACACTCTGACTTTTGAATTCTTATATATCTAAAGCTATTACTACTAGGGCGAAGACACACGTGCCAGTAAAACGAGACAAGCTTGCATAATATATTTACCGGCATACTTATTCTGTAGATACAGGCATCGTCGGGCATGCCAATAATTATGTACAATTTGCACTGAACGTCGCACGCCGGAGCGCGTTACATTTGCTGAAGGAAATTGTAACATCCGTCAGGTATTGAAGGTCTATATTTGCATGCAATATTAGCAGCTATGATGCGACCGGCTGCTCTCACGTTATGTGTGAATCGTACATTAGTCACGACAATAGTGTGGTATGCACAAGTAGCAATGTAACAACTACAGACACGTGTATTACCACCTTTACACCAAATAAAATTGCATAGATCGATGCCATCTGGTCAACTAATTTCGAAAAAAAAAACCGAACAAAAACACGTCAAACATCTTTCTGCGAGTTTAAAAAAGCTGCATCAATTTGTACACAGTATGAGAGATAAAGTAAGTAGAAAAGAATATAGTAAATAAAATAAATAATAATATTGTACGAAATTGTACAATGCGCCATCTAGCACCCAAACTATGCAACTAGGCATGTAAGGTGGGTTCCAGAAAACGGATACAATAATTAGACAACTTTTCTTCTGCAAATACATAATATTATATAAAACACATACAGAAACAAATATCTATAGGTTATGCAAATATTATTTCCCGGCGGGGATCGAGCCCACGGCCCTCTGAGTCGCAAGTGAGCTAGGCCACCGCGCCATAGAGGTCGCCAGGTAGGAGATGAGTAGGAAAGATTGTTGGTCTAAAATAATGTGAAAGGTTTACTATAAAGGTGTATAAAAATGTACATTTTGACGCTCAAATCTTTTTTTTTTTCGTTTTATAAATAAGTTGTTGCAGTTCTTATAAATAATCATTATAATAGTTAAACGGTATGTCCAGTTCGCAGTGATGTCGGTGTGACGCCGCGCGGCCCGGGTACAGGGTAGGAATGACACATCATTGCTACTGCATATCAACTTGACAACATACTCTAATTTTATTGTTATTTATCTAAGCCAACCTGGAAACAAAACGATAATTTTAGAATAAACATACTTGACGCAGAACGTTGATTATTATACAGTTAAAAGGGACCATATACCTTAGTATCTGGTATGGTATTCCTGATAAAATCGGCGGTGACATAAAGACAGACAGACAGACAATCGAGTGATGTAATAAAAGTTCCTTTTTTATCTTTTGAGGGGTACAGTAAAAAACTATTCCATATTTCCTTATAGAGACACAGCTAACCCGCGTAAGACCCGATTTCGTGAGAATTTCGAACAACCTTTCCTTATTGGATGCCAACATAAAATTATAAAGAATACACCGCTCCGTATGTGAAGGACAATTTAGTAAAATGTCTTTCTAGTACTAAAGACACAAAAGCAAAACGACCTACTAGTAAAACGTCTGAAATTTAAAATAGACATATTAGTAAAACGGCTGAAATGACAAAACGGCATGTTACGCAAAAGGACTTACCTATGCTATAATGTACATTCAAGTGCAAAATTAAAAATTCATTATAAGTATTTTTTGACTATATCTTTGATAAGAAATACAAAAGGGAAGCAAAAAAATTTGAAGAAAGTGAAATATCTGCCTTTAATTTTTTAAAACGTGTTTCGCACATTAAAATTATTTTCGGGGACGATTGCTAAATAAGCTCCCTGAAAAAAAAATACTACCACAAAGTAACGCAGTTTAGTTTAATACCTATGAAAAAAGGTTTTTATTTGTTAGTACATTATTATAAAAAAACTTATAAAAAAAATAATAAAAAAAAAAAATTACTTATTATCTTTGATTTATTTATTTTTTGTGTCAGTGTACCAGTCCTTTTGCCTAACATGCCGTTTTGTCATTTCAGCCGTTTAACTAATATGCCTATTTTAAATTTCAGACTTTTTACTAATAGGTCGTGTTACTTTTGTGTCGTTCGTACTAGAAAGACATTTTACTAAATTGCCCTTCAGATACGGAGCGAAATACACTATCTAAATTTCAATTTTCTACTATAAACGCTTTAGGCAGTGCTTTGATCCATCCAGCCAGTCAGGATAGGACAAAGCATTTTATAGTTATACTAGCTGACCCGGCAAACGTTGTTTTGCCTTATAAATTATAGATAGTAGCCGATTCTCAGGCCTATTGAATACGCATATAAAATTTGGTAAGAATCGGTCGCGCCGTTTCGGAGTAGTACGGTAACTAACATTGTGACATGGAAATTTTATATATTAGAAGATATAGATTGGCGAGCTTTGGCGAGGCTACTATCTCACTGGACCGTAAGTGACGACAACGTGGTCTATGATGAAGCACGCCCACCTAAACGATAGAAAGACTGCAGAGGATCTAGTTCTAAACCCTGACTAATACAATTTACAAAAGGATACGAACCTGTGATGGACCGTTGCACACATCAACTGTGTGTTTGTCTGACAGCCCTGCCATTAGTCTTTCCTAGAACAAAACACGAAGGACATTATAGATTTAATGTTATTAAACTACTAGCTGTGCCCCGCGGTTTCACCCGCAGGAATATCGGGTTTTGCATAAGTGTTAATACAGATCTCCAGCTTTTTGCATACCAAGTTTCATCGCCATCGGTTCAGTTTTTGTGTGAAGGAGTAACATACATAGGTACTTGTTTACTTACACACAAACATTCCTATTTATAATATTAGTGGGATAGTTGAAACAAAACTAGGAGATGACAAAATGATTTCCATCTCCTGGGAGTATCGACAAAGTATGTAATACGGTAATACATATCCTTTAAAATGAAAGACTTTTCGGTTTAAAATCATTAAAATGGAATTTGAGCATTTTAAATGCTCGATGACATGTCGAGTGCAATGCTAAAAGTAATAAACACCACGCGATTAAAACCGAAAAATGAGTGACATTAATATCTTATTTTATGTTGTTTAGTTTGATGTAACTTACTTCTGTGCTTCGCTCCGCGTCCGCAAAGCTGTGTGTGTGATTGGAGGCCGCCTGCGCTAACTGCGCCTCCAGCGCGTCTATTTTGCTTTGCAACTGTGTATCATACAGAATATGTTAAAACAATCTACGTATAGGTCATTATTATTGGTTGAAGTTTAATTTCACCGGCACCAACACGAATACATTGTAACAAAAGTATCTTTGTAAAGGGAGAGTTGAACACCAAAAACTGCAAGTAGTTTTGAAAACCTTTCCATTATTTTTATCAAAAACATAAGAATAAGAGAAATAATAAGAATAGGAGATTAATTTAATAAAATGGTCAGAATTTTTCGTACAAATGTCATCTCTTGTATTTAAAAGCTTATAGAAGGTGAACGACATATAATATTTATTGGAAGATCTGAGATGAAGAAAAGATATCCTACAGGCAAGGCGCAAGTACCTACTAAGGGCGCCAATCACTAGGTAAACTGTGCTAGGATGCTTATGCGCTGTAAAAGTGATAAACGAAGGCTATAATGTAAAACATTGACGAAAAACCCAGATGGATAATTTAATTTAAAAGATTACAGTACAGTTACAAAGAACATTAATTTATAGCTTTATGAGAAGCAAACTCTGCTAGAATAACAGTAATAAACAAACAACGCTACACGTATTTAGTTTAGAGTTACCAACACTTAGGGAATTTAGAATCAGACAAGCTTTATCAAAATCCAATATTATCGGTCGGGTTTTGACTCACAATAATAATTAAGCCAATTGAGCGTGCGTTAAAATCCTACCGAAAGCATTTTATTTTGAGAAAGCATCTTTGGACGGTACGTTCGAAGATATCTGAGTACACACAAGAGGACACTGACAATAAAGCTGAAAGTGCAACGCGTCTGTCGCAACGTGTACCTCCATTGTTATTGCTGGCAACGACTTTTCTATGCACGAGTAGGCGAACTCCAAAGGTTCCTAAGCAAAATATCAACTGCATCATAAACCCATACACAAAGTCTCCGTAGACAGTGCTTGACCACAAACACACTGTATATTACATAATACAACGAAGGTATATTTTAAAAGTATCTTTTTACAGAAAAGTTTACAAGTTACCAAGCAGTCAAAAATATACATGGTACCACTGAAACGCTACTCAGGACGGGGTCAACTAGCATTAGGACGATTCTCGATTCTCGTAAATAATTACATACCAGTTCGATGACAGAGACAGTGCAGACCGATGAAGACGCAGTGCAGACGCAACGCAGACACAACACAATTACAAAGAAAAGAGACATACTCTCAACTACCATATGAATACAATGAGAGTGCATTTTGAGTTTTCTTTGCAATTATGTTGTGTCTGCGTTGCGTCTGCACTGCGTCTGTCATCGGTTTGCACTGTCTCTGTCATTAGAAATATTTTAAAGGAACAATACTTCTGCAAAACCACAACGCATGATCGACGAAGAGCGGGATTCGAACGTACAACGCATCTTTACTCAATCCGGGAGCACTGACTTGACCAATTAGTCTACCTGCGTCGGTAACTCATACGTCGAATCTAAGCATCTGTTTTGTTTTATATAACACAACTTAGGCATGTTTGCGGCACCCCGATGGCATTGAATTACATCAATGATCGCATCTTAGTTTTTATGTTATTGGAACGAAGTTCCTTATCGCGCATTGCGAAAGACGGAAAAAATTAAGATCAAAGTTATAACAACACTTTTTGCTATAGTTGTAAGCCGTGCGGCGCGGGCGTGCGCGTGTTTCTTTGTCTCTCTCTCTCATAGAAAGGAACTTCGTTCCATCCGGGTGTACCTTGACACCTCTTGAGTTTTTTTTAGTATTATTTACAGCTGTATAACAAGTGTACGGACCTGCGCGACGGTGCGCAGGCGCAGCTCGTCCAGCTCGCGCTGCTTGTCGGCCAGCTGCTGCGCCCAGCGCTGCTCCTCCGTCGTCACGTTCTGTTGCAGTCGGCTCAGTACTCCTTCCTGTAAGTTACATTTCATTTCTAGTACATTCTTGGAAAATTGGACCATTATTTTGGGTACTTTCTTCGATATTAATCCGTAAACGTTAGACTGGTCAAATTCGTGCAAATAGCGACCGGTTAATCGTAATCGTAATTTGGTTTTTGGGATATTAATACTGTTGATTTGAGAAAAATGGAACCAAATCGCTTACATGGCTGTGCTAAACGCTAAACACAATATAAATTAAAATTATAATATTAATAAGTCTCCTAATAGACGATCTCGGACATTGTGACCGCTTTCACTACATAATGTTAACGTGTTTTGACATGTAATGTGTACTCACGGTGTCGTCAATGATGTTCTTGTACTTGTCAACGAGGGCCTGCAGGTGTTCGTTCTGTGCCTGCAGGTCAGGCACGCGCTCGTCTACCACCGTGGTCTGCGTGTGGAGCTCTCTGTTCTCCGGGGTCACGGTCTGTGTGTGGAGCTCTCTGTTCTCCGGGGTCACGGTCTGTGTGTGGAGCTCCCTGTTCTCGGGCTTGGCTGTCTGGGTGTGCAGCTCCCGCTTCTCTGTCTCTTGTTTCTCTATCCTGGAGGAAAAGATAGCCTATGGTTAGAAAATAATAAGCATTTTTTAATTTACTCGACTTTATTGTCTTAGTTGTGGACAGATTTTTCATTTCATAATAAAGGTTTT